>JACJUY010008812.1:5928-17710 GCA_014220935.1 Platorchestia sp. MABIK | reverse complement strand
TAATTTTTTTGTTCGAATACGTGCACAAAGCTTTCGGTATGCTTCATTTCAAATTTCATGCTTCTAGACAAAATGGTTCGGGAGATTTCGATCATCGAAGTTGCGTAGTTATTGGTCGCGCGGAGGTGGAGAGCTGCCTTATTGGTTAGGAAGTATGCCAGTTCTTTCCTCGCTTTGAAAAAGCATTGATGAAAGAGAAGTTATTACTGGTCAAATCAATTAAGCAATTAGCCAATCAGAGCTCATGACTCGAGAAAATACCTCAGTTACACTCGAGCTGTTGAGCCTCTCAGGGAGATACACTATTGTATCTATGGGAATTAGCACTTCCAGGGGGAAAATAAGGAAGGGCCTGAGCTGAGAGTTAAGTAGGCCTTCTTTTTGTTGAAAAAAAATGTTTTTTCTTATGTTAAGAACCATCTTTTTTCGGTTCACTACTATCATGTGTTTCAGCACCTGCTACTTTCTTCTTCAACTTTTATTGTGTTTCCTAAACTTCTTTCTCAGCTTACTGTTTTTATGCCCCATCTGTATAGAAGCCACGTTTGCTGATATCCATACTAAATGGTGCCTTCCTCCCTCCTCTCTTTGGAAAGCTTTTTTTCAGTGGTTAGGGGGACTTAAACTAACATCTAATTTCATCTGATCGAGCTGTCGTGTCACATGGCGCTCCTCCTGAAACTTATTCATATATCTAGGAATTACACCACTCGTGTTTATTAACGTAGCGACTTGGTTTAGGGCTCATTTTATTCGTAATTTGATGTATAACAATCACTATTGATTACATTTTCAATTGAGGTTTTATTGTTTTTAACTTTAATATCGTAAAAAATGGACTTTTTCTTGTCTTTTCTTTTAAAAAAATTTCTAAATGTCAGTACCAACAAATTTGAGTTTTGACTCAATAGAGATTGTAGAATATTGTATTCTGAGTGCGATGACAGTAAAAGAAACTTTTAAAATGAATTGGTCTGGCCATCAAATCGTCTTGAAAAGTGCCCCCTAAAAGCTTTCTTTTTAAGAAAACTGGTTTTCTGTACAAAATTCGAAAAATGTAGAGGAGCACAAACGTTTCAAAATCGCACTTTACATATGTGATGCTTCAGATAAATCTGGCCAACATTAAAAACAACCCCAATATTTCGCTTGCATGGTGGCACCAATAAGTACTAAATTTTAAATTTCAATTTAGCAAACCTTGGACGTTTATTGACGCTACAATTTGGTTCAAAGCGCACTCTATTGGAAATTGACGGGTCTATCAAATGCTCCATCAACATTTCCTACTTGTGTCTTTGAAAAACGAAAGTAAATGCTATAGGTTGACACTTTCTTTCAATTGGCTCCCATGTAAAATGTAACTATTTCGCTCATGTTTATTGACGTAGCGATTTGTTTTGGGGCTCATTTTATTTGTAATTAAAATACTACAATCTCTTTGATTACATTTTCAATTTAGGTTTTATTTATTTTATTTTCTACCTTGTAAAAAATTGATTTGTTTTTTAGAAAATTCCAAAAATGTCACCATGAACAAATTTGAATTTTTACTCAATAGAAATTCCAGAATATTGCTTACTGAGCGTGATGACACTAAAAGCAACTTTTAAAATTAATTGGTTTGGCTTTAATTGCGCCTCGAAAAGTGCCTTCTTTCTCTTCAGAATAACTCGTTTTCCAATAAAAAAATGAAATGAAAAAATTAGAAAAATGTGTAGGAACAGAAACGTTTCTGAATTCGAATTTACATATGTGGTGCAATTTTTAGATAAATATGCTCAATGGGAGAAAATTTCCTCCAAAAGTGAGTCACTCCCCTTGAACAAGGAAAGCCTGGGAGCACCAACGCTGGAAATACAGAACCTCTACGCCAAACGCATGCACTGATTTTAAATTGTAATGTTTATTGTCGTAGAAGAGTTTAATTTGGATAGATTTTTTGGCTTCTTTACTTTCAATAATGCAGTTTAATAAACACGGTAGAATAATAATGTATCACATAACTACACACAAATGGTGGAGACCGTGTGTGTGTGTATGTATGTAATGTAGGAGATGTGCACTCACGGGTCATCCAGGAACTGGAAGGTCTCCCTCAGCGCCACGGCCCCCCACGGCAGCACGAGCAGCAGGCGGCACAGGTTCACCCAGTGGCCGGGAGGGATCCAGAGGACAAACTTCAGATAGAAGGTGTTGAGCTCCACCAGCAAGAACTGTGGGCACACACCACACAGCGTGAGGCACCAATCCACCTCCCGCGTCCTACAGGACTCTGCCTCAAATATTGGCCAGCAGCACTGCACGCATCGTACCTCCTCATGCTGGGCACACAGCCAGTCCAGTCTTACAACGCAACTCATTCCATGCCTCATTTCAAACGTACCTCACTCACAACACATATTGTCTTAATAATGAAACCAGACCAAGCTTTGAATAATGCATTGTAATTGTGTTTTGGTAGCTGCTAAGAAAATTAGTATTGAGTTGCCAGCCGTGACTGGTGAGCCATCTGAGCAGCACAGATCACGACTAAACTAAAGCCTTCTCACACACACACTCTATTGCAACACACGACCCACACACATTCATAACATTTGACTCGCGTATGCAACAACGTACCGATGCCCAGACAAGTCTGTGCAAGAACTTGTCAATTTTTACCCTTAATTATCTTCAAATGGTGAACCACCTCATGCTATGCTCCTTGTGAATGCTGTCATCATTAGTTTACCCGCACCGCCTGCACAAAAAGCAAGCCCAAAACCTCGGCAAAATGCTGAAGCAATCAACACAGACACACACACACAAAACTATCTTTGTGCTGCACAGAACGCCCACAGCAACATCGCCCAACACTGTCTCTACTTCATCTGCCTTGAAGGAGCAACACACTCATGGAAAAAATTCAATGCAAGCACTTTTCAAAAAGATAAAACTGAAGATGTCAATTGATTCAAATACGAAAAAGAGGGAGCATAAGCAAGTTAGAAAGATGGCTGCAGCCACCTAGCACTAGAGACGGAGTCGTGCAACCAAGATGGCACGATGTGAAGCACATTACGAGCTGCATCGTCTCAGCCACCTCAGAATGTGACCGAACAAGCCAAGTAAACAGAGCATTACATGATCATGCCCTCAGTACACAAAGAAATTACCATTCAAATTTATGCTTTCTTTCAACAGTGCGTGCATAGTAGATTACTACGTGTCCTCTAATCACAGAAAACTCGAACGTTAATCATGTCTCTTACTGCTGTTGCATCTCGGGGTTAATGAGCCATAAGAGAAGAGAGTTGGAGGAGACTCACAGCAGCAATAAGTGCGAGCACTGCGCACCAGCGGCCCAGGGAGGAGAAAGGCTTCCAGTCGTAGTCGACCCACACGTACGGGCCGAACTGCGCTAGTATGCGGTGTAGCTTGCCTCTGAAATTGCGGTCACATGCGCCTCATGTAGCACCCTATCTCTCATACAGCTCCCAACATCACTGTTTACATAGATGTGGAGCTGTATATTTAAGACTAAATCTACATTTACATACGCATGGAATAGTTCTCATGCAAAGCGCAGAGCAGACAAATAAACGGCATCTTCTCTCAATTTCATATTAACAACTGCCTTATATGATAAACTAATTTTCAGATAGATTCATAGATTATTAGATTAGATTATTAGTTAGTTTAAGCCTCCCTATCCGCCACAAGGCAATCCAAAGAGAGGAAGGAGGAAGGCACCATTTAGTATGGAGTTGAGGGAACGCAGAATCCATGCAGAAAGGGCATAGAAACAGTAAGTTGAGAAAGAAGATTATGAAACAAGATCAAAGTCGAAGAAGAAAGTAGTAGGAGCTGAAAAACAGGACAGCAGTGAACCGAAAAAATGATGGTCTTCAACACAATAAAAACATTTCCTTTTAACAAAAAGAAGGCCTACATAACTCTCAGCTCAGGCCCTCACATTCCCCCCTGGGAGCGCTAATTCCCTTAGATACAATAGCTGTATCCCCCTGAGGGGAGATAGATTCATAAGTATACCAAGTTATTACTCACATTACTTCAGCCCTCGGTCGTCTTCTCATAAGTTACATAGAAGCCTCGTTGCTTACTAGGCCTACAATGCTAATATTTTGGCCTGTTAGATATCAAGTGCAGTCTTTTGTCTTACTAATAACAATTTACATGCTTGGGGTAAATGAATTTTTCACCTACTTCGTACGTGAAGAGGTCGCATTCACATTGAACACTTATCACGATGTAAATTTACGTAACATTAAGTAATTTTAAAGAGCCAAATCTTCCCCGTTTTCCGCTAAACCTTCACGATATCCTACTGAACACCATGAAAAATTCGAATTTTTTTGCCTCGAAGAGTAAGACAAGTTTCTTTAATTTGCTCTACATAAGGAAAGCGTTGACTTGAATAAAGAGTGGAGGGGTGATGAAAAGCTCACCTGTAGGAAGGTATGTTCCAGAGCCCGCGCCAGTGGTAGGTCTTCATGCTGAAGTAGTTGAGGGTGAGCAGGCCGAAGTAAATGCCCAGGCCGTTGCACAGGAGCGCGTCCATGATCCACTGACGCCGTCACACAATACAACTCATTTGATGACATACAATTACACAACACATCAACTATCGAACATCGCGTGTGGTCACGCAATTGCATCTATTACAGCCTCGCAATACAGCAAGCCTAATACAAAAATATCGATCAATAGTATTCATCAGGTATTACAAAACAGCTGGCAATTGGAAATATACAGTACACAGTATAATTCAACATTCCACTCAAAACTAAGGAAGTTTACACCTGATAAACTAAGAGACGATACAGCAAAAAAGACTTCTATGTACTGGTTTGCAATTTTGTACAGGTGCCAGAACTAGGCCTCCAAACTCGTAAATATACATAGAAGCTATACATTTTAAATTTCAACCCTCTTGATTTCCCGACATGACGTCACCACAACACAGAGTAAACCTCGAGTATAAAGCCGCTCCAGAGGTCTGTCTTGTTGCGTGACCCAACATGTCATGCCAGTCCCGCCTGCTGCGGTCAATGGGCGCAGACCACATCATGAGCACGAGCGATGGTGAGCAAGTAAGCACAGGTACTCACGTGGTCCCACCAACACTCAGAGAAGTTGGGGAGCTGATGCTCGAGCGTGTACTCCAGTACTTCAAACATGATGGAGATGACCCAGCACAGCCACCAGTCTCTGAGCAGCAGTGTTTTGGACCACCATCCGATGAGGTGTAGTGGCACAAACAGATCCATTTTGTCCTGACATAAACATAAACTCATCAATGCTACACACCTCACTTCCTTCGGCCGCAGCTCAATGCTCATGATCTATTTCTCCTCCTAATGCACAGTCTCTTCTGAGAGAACTTTTCTCTAAATACACATTCGGACTCAGTCCATTCTGACTCTGAATGACTTCATTCTTTACTGAACTTATCTGAAGCATTTTCAGCCCAGTTGTAACACATTATGGCTCTAAGAGAACAACGCATGCAAACGTTTCCCTTTCTTAATCAAGTGATACCGATGTGGTGGTACAACGGGCCTTTTTAGAGCAGATATTGAGCTTTCTATAAAACTATGCCTCACACACCAGGCCCGCGATCGGCGTAATCCCTGGCCAAGTCTTAAGGAACCAACCGCCTCACGAAATGTGCGGGAGGTAATTCCTACTGTAGAGGGAGCCCTGAATCTGATCTCTTCACCTACTAAAGAAGGTATGGGAGAGAAGAACGGGCTATCTAGGCAGGATGACGAGGTAATTTTTTCTAAAATTAACTAGTTTAAACATTGAAAAAATGCAAGCATGTGCAAACATTGAAGGCTAAAATTTCTAAAAATACGAATTGTTAAAAAGTTATGGGGAGGCTTCCTGATTTTAAGTAAAAATGAGAGAACTAAGAATACCGTATAAAACATAAAATTAATAATTGTTTTAATTTTTTTTTAAACTCATCAACTTTCTAATTCATTTCATGTTTTTTCAGATAAATTTGTCTTTGCTGAAGATGAGCAAATGCTCGAAACATTCAATTTTATTGTTTTACTAGCAATTTTTAATTTAAGTAAATGTTTTATACGGTATTTTCAGTTCTCTCCTTTTTACTTACCAATTGTTATATCTGGGCAATGGTCTATGTCCCTTGTCACAATACAGCCAAGTACAATTGGCGAAACTCCCCAATTATTACAGTAATACAAATCACTTAATCAAATATCGACGCTGTGCAGGTGTTGAGCCGCACAATGGCGGCGGGTATCGCAGTCAACCTCAGCTCGTAGACTAGAGGAAACATGAAATCACAGCCTGCTGCCGCTCGACAGACGATATTTAACAAGCCTGCACACTTATCAGTGAGGTCCCCGCTCATGAGATACTGGCACAACAGCAAACACTCGCGAGCTCACATATCACGGCTGACCAGAACACTGCATCGCTAATGCCTGTTCCTTGTCAGGTGAAAGTCACTCTAGAACCTCAGCTCCGCAAGCTCATCCAGGATTCTATGCGGCTATAATGGAGCGAAGTTCCGAGTGCTCATCGCGCCTCCAACAGATATCTTACTTTGGGTTGACACAGTGATAGAGTCCCTGCCATGTGCCTAATAAACATAGCATACGAAATTAAAAAGCTACACATAATTTTCAAGTCCACAACTAAATGTATAATCAGTTTTTTTCTAACAAAATCAAATATCAAAGTACTGGAAACATAAGACGATCATTCACAATTTTTCATAAATTCACCAAAATATATACAATTTTAACTACGGTCACTCTGACTTAACCAATATCTGCAGTAGTTTTCACTCACTTTGCTGAATTAACTTCCCCGATTTTGGGGAGGTTTACACAGTAAAAAAAACTACAGACCATAGGTAAAGAAAAGCTTTTATTGCATATAGTGCATGACACCTGAAATAAGAATGCCAGTCAACAGCTGTGCTCTCATTCGCCTCATTCAATCTTGTTCATGTTGAAATAAAAATACACTATTTCACAGTACTAATGCTTTGATTTTTGCAATATTTATTGATAAACAAAAGAGTCGATTAGATTATATTATAAGTTAGTTTAAGCCTCCTTAACCCCAACAAAGGTATTTCCGAGACAGAAAAGAGGTAGGCGCCATATAGTATGGAAATAAGGTAAAGGGAAATCTACGCACAAGGTTTGTCCCCACACCCTACATATAGAAACTTTGAGAAGGAGAAGGAAGGTTTTCAAGAGAAGGAAGGCCTAACTAACCTTGAGCTTAGGATCTTCCTTCTCCCTCTTGGGAGTGCTCATTATTATAGAAATAATAGTTAAACTTCCTCAGAAGAAACACTGGAGCAAAAAAAGGTAGCTTCAAACATTATGATTTTTTTAACTAAAAAAGATATATGAAAATGATCAGGTTGAACGCAGCCTTTCTCATTCTCTTCCACTTAATTTAAAATACGCCGGCCAAGGCTTCATATTCTATATTTTCTAGGCAGATGCTTATAAGCTATGCTTAGCTAACACAAGGTAGAAACTGATTGGTTTAATATTTATAAAACAACAAACACTCAGATAATCTAGACACCTCAATCCTCCCCTGAAACCGTGTCAAAGGAGCCACGCGCAGCACACTCCACTCACCCAGAGATTGTGGTAAGGATTTTGCGGCACAGAGGCGTCATAGATGAGGCAGTTGCCGCCATAGTCCTTCTCTTCTAGGGGCACTCCAAGCTCCGGGTCGAGGTGCTTCAGTAACGTCCTGGCAGTACTGGCGCTCTGCAGGTGAGAGATGCGTCACACCACAACTGCCATGCACGACTAACCTCACTGAACAGGTTTCATGCACAGCTACCAAACCACAGATAGAACCACAATTTTCTATCTTGACTAGCTACAAAACGATGGAGACAGAGTTCATGCTTGTCATCCTAACAGCACCAAGTCAAATTCACAAAAAAAATTATGAAAACTCACATGGAAGAATCAAGAAAATTAATTTTATACTAGATGAACATTAGCAGTTCCCTGATTGAAACTACTTGTAACTTAATCACAACTTTATTGGGTCCCATACCACTCATCTTGGAGTGAAGTGAAGGGACGTGGGAATTCAAGCCGATAAATCTTCCCAAGCTAAAAAGAAAAGTGCGAATTAAATTCAATTAGACTTGTTAGGCTAAGGGAAGTAGTGATTTAGGTCAATGAGAGTCCAGTGGTTCTGAATCTTCTGTATATATAGCAGTGGGACTGTGTCAATAGTGGGATCCAATAGGCTCCATTTACAGGATAGACTAATCATAAATAACCAGATAGCGTCCATTTCATTCGTAACCGAGCAGTTTAAGATAATGAATAAACATGAGGTGCAGCTTCCGTGAGAAAGAAAAGAAAAACAGTTTATTTTCAATAGAGTTGAAACATGAAATGTTTGACAGAGTCCCCCTTACGGATATTTTCTTTTATTATTGAACCTAGAGCAATGAAATTTTGTATATTGAAAGGAAATGCAATTAGGAATCGTTTGTCATCTATGAAAAAATGCAATTTTCTTCATAGAAAATAAAGCATTCATAGAAAACGGAATTTTGGGGGAGGGTTTTCAAAATGCTTCTCCTCCAACAGTTTTTGAGCTACAGTAATGATTATGGTATCATTGGATGCGAAAAGACGTGGACATTCCAAAAAGTTAAATGCTTTTTCCCAAATTTTCAGTTGAAAAAAAAAAATAAAAAAATTTGAAAGCAACTTTTTTTCCCAAAAAATGTGGATTTATGACGGTCATAACTTTTGAACAAGAATTAATTTTGGAAAAACAATTCAACTTTTTGGAAAGCCCTTGTTTTTTTTGCATCCAATGATACTAAAACCATCACTGTAGCTTAAAAACTGTAGGAGAAGAAGCATTTTGAAACCCCAACATCCGGGGTTTTCAGTATAGGCAAAACAAAGAAACGTAAACAAATATAATTAAAAAATTTTAACAATTTTTGGTTCAGGTTAGACCCTGAAATCATTATACAGTAATATATAGACATGAAAGATAACATGGCAACGTCGTGCCGTGAAGAAAGTTCCAAGGGGGAGGTGTAACATGATAAAATACCATTTCCCCCTACCCTCCCCCCATTCTTCAAACCCCGTAGCGGGCGAACGAGTGAACATACGAGCCTTGAAACAATAAAATGACTGACAGAAAAGCACAACAAAAATGAGTTTCCTTTGTTGCGTAATCTTGCATTTAAATTGAAGTAACTAAGAAAACATAATCCTCGTAGCGTAATGTTGAAAAACACTCTCGTTAGTGCGCACTTATATTAAAATAAAAGTGAAAAACGCATTCAAATACCTTAACAGACGTTCTTCACTGCTATTTTATACATGGTTTTTGTAATACTCATGTTAATAGCCCAAACAAATGATTCGGAGAGAAGCACGAAAAAAATGCATTTCCTTCGTTGCGGTAGTCTGATTTTGGTAATGCCTTTAAATACAAGTGACTAAGAAAAACTTTTTTCCACAACTCAGGAGGGAATGCCTAAGCTTGGTCTTGATTGCATTCAATAGAATCACACACTTCAAGTTGCTCTTGAATNCACAACAAAAATGAGTTTCCTTTGTTGCGTAATCTTGCATTTAAATTTAAGTAACTAAGAAAACATAATCCTCGTAGCGTAATGTTGAAAAACACTCTCGTTAGTGCGCACTTATATTAAAATAAAAGTGAAAAACGCATTCAAATACCTTAACAGACGTTCTTCACTGCTATTTTAAACATGGTTTTTGTAATACTCATGTTAATAGCCCAAACAAATGATTCGGAGAGAAGCACGAAAAAAATGCATTTCCTTCGTTGTGGTAGTCTGATTTTGGTAATGCCTTTAAATACAAGTGACTAAGAAAAACTTTTTTCCACAACTCAAGAGGGAATGCCTAAGCTTGGTCTTGATTGCATTCAATAGAATCACACACTTCAAGTTGCTCTTGAATTACACGTTATCTATCAAAGTGACTTGCTCTATACTAGAAGAGGTTCTTCATGAAAGGACATTAAGTGATTAACTAAGCAGATATTCACAAGCAGTCACATATTATAAATTATCACCTGAAAACGTGAAAGGAATTAAATGACATGTTGCTCCAAAACAATACTCTCAGGGCAGCGTAACATTTGAACAAATATCAATAAAACCGTGAAAATGATGGGATGCTGATAGTGTTTCCTCTACCCAATACTACAAAAAAAGCTGCTCAATATCAAACCATAACTCTTCCATGAACGCAGGGCACTGAAATGTACTGAAAGCCTAAGTGAATAAGCATCAGCCTAACTGAATTTTTATGTGTTCTATAGTATCAAAGTTCTCACAAAGCAGAGCAGTCCCAAACTGACAAGGGCATAGGAAAACCTAGGTCTAGCAAGAGAGCAAGACTAGTGTGAACTCAAGTAAATCAGCTCTTCAAAAACTCAAAATAGCTCATAACAGGCCTCAAGGGAACCAAATGCCATTCTCTACCATATGGAATATGGCGTCTGTTTCGGCAGAGACATGGCAGAGCTCATTTTGTGAAGGATAGAGATAATTCCAGAACTGAGGTAATACATAGAGCCTGAGATGAGTCCCAGCCCACCTGGTACAAGACAAAGATGAGGCAGAGCTCATAGACGATGGAGCAAGTGAAGGTAAAGCGCCAGAGTGCAGGGTGGGGCCGCTTGAAAGGGCCATCAGGAGTCACCGTCACACCGAGCAGCACAAAACAGGACACCACCGCCACAAGACCTCTGTGAGAGCACACGTAAATATCACGAGTACATCCAAGTAGCTCAATACTGCACATACAACACAAGCAAACCAGCTCAATACAGGAACTTAAAGCCTTCTCAAATCCAAAATAACAAACACTGATAATAATGACCTTGCTTCTGAACAAATTGATTAACGTTTTCAGAATCATTTGAGTTTTAACCAGAACTGCAGGGGAAATGAAAATGGGGAATGTGACACCAACTTTGTATTGTATGGAAAGTGTATTTGAAATAATTATTGAGAAGACAAGTTAAATTCAGAATCAGCATATTTCACTAAAGGTCGTATTAATACTTCAGAGATAGAGAGTAATTGCAGCCTTTTATCAAACATCAAAGTCTCCATAACTACTTATTTAAAAATTCAACACACAGACTTGAAAAAACACATAGCAAAAAACTTAGCTTATCTCAACTTTTTGAGTCATACAGGCCTTAGTTTTTCAATATTAAAGATTGGTCAAATTACAGAAACAAAATCTATCAAAGTATATCACAAATCTTAAACATAAGATATACACTTCAACTAGTAAGAAATAATGCACAAGGCAAATATTTCATTACATATTACCTCTCAAATTCCATCTAAGTTCATTATACAGCTACTTGCTTGAACTCAAAATTGTGCCCAAATATGCCCATTACAAGAGAAAAGCAATGAAACATCAGTGCAAACATTTCAACAGAAAATTAGTGAAGAGATGGTGAGAAATATTTTAAACCAAAAGGAAATTTGAAACAGATTCCAAGTGCAGGAACAAAACGTGTTATAGAATGTTCTAATTTAACACCTAATATCTCATTATATGGTTATCTCTCAAATCTTCCCATCATTTATCAGTCAGATTTAGAAAAAAAAAAAATAAGCATAAACCTATATATATAAATCATGGGTATTACTCAGACTTGTGTTCTAAAATTCTACACCAAAGAAAAAGAAGTACTGTAAAGAAGAACTGTAAACTATGCAGTT
>JACJUY010008809.1:24313-36098 GCA_014220935.1 Platorchestia sp. MABIK | reverse complement strand
AAATCTTTGTGATGAACTACACAGAAGTGAGTTCTGAATGCAATCACAACAAAAAAACACTATTTATTCCTTCACAGTTGCGGTTTATTGTGGGAAGTTTCGAAAAATCCCCCCCCCCCTTTGCTTTTAAAAAGGAACATCCTATCTTCTTTCTGAATCCAAAAACGCTTTCCCCCTTTTTTGCTTCAAACTGCAGTCTAACGTTATGCTACCACATGCACTTCATCTCTGTGACAGATATTCTATCAAAAGTTTAAATACCTCACATATACACATCTACATTATTGTAGATGCAAGGTCTTTTAAGGATTATTAAGGTCTCTGAGGACACTTTTATTTTTAAAATTTAACCGGATAATGATTAATGTATTTATTTCAGAAGATCCCATGGTAGATACTACTTTAACTAGTGAAATGAAAGGACAAGCTGTAATAATGTCTATTGAAGCACAACACAGCAATTTAGAACATGCAAGATTTCTAAAAGCCACCAAATCTTTTGTTTGCAAAATTAGAAAGGAGCTGAATGAAAAAAATGGAAATGAATTGGCCATGCACAAGAGAAAACAGCATTGTCATTGCTCTCAGTCACTCAAAACACCTGAGTTTGTCAGAAGAGAGCATGGTTTTTGGTGTTATTAGCACTGAAGGGCACATCATGGCCTCCTCATTGTTTTCCGCAGGGCCTTGGAGTCAATAAAGTGATTATGTCGAGACTCTTCAAACCCTTGTTGAGCCTTGAATAGTGGAGCCAATGGAAGGGCCCATGTCTTCCAACAAGATTCGGTTCCATCTTATAAAGCTCTCAAAATCCAGGATTGGATGTCCGAGAATTTTCATGATCATGTTCCACCAAACTTATGGACTCCTAAAGACCAAACCTTAATGTCTTGGATTATTACGCGTAGGGGCATCGTTGAAAAAGAAGTTAACAAGCATCATAACACCAAACCCTCTCTGATGAAAGCAATAGCCAAAGCAATGGAAGACATAAATAAAGATCACCTGACCAAAGCTTGCAATCACTTTCGGATTTGAATAAGTTGGTGATAGAAGCCGAGGGAGCAGATACTGTATAGAATAAATGGTAGGTTAATATAATGTTTATTTGTTATTATTGTTACAAAAAATTGAAGTTTCAATGATTAACTGTTTCATTTCCTGTTTTTATAAAAGTGCAGAAGTTGTCCTCAGATACCTCACGCACCCTGTATTCCTACTTGCTCAATCATCAGTTCGGTCGCCATTTGCCTTTAAAATGCATGCAGACTTTTGCATTTGTACTGAGAAGACACTTTGAGAAGTGTGACCTTGCTATCCATTTAGACTTTAAACTCGTCAAAGATGTTCCTCAAATCGGATCTCCTAAGTCACTCTATCTTAGAATAGCCCATTTCAGGAGCAAGAGCTTCTTTAATATTCTGCTTTCCCCTTACAAACAGTGTAGACAATGGTATTAAATTTGGATATTATCTTCAATTTTTCTACTTCTCAAAACATTTTGACACTTGATACTAATTTGCATGAATTTACATTTATAACGATTCATCTACAGCTTAGATGTTTTTACAGGTGTTGAAAATCAACAATAGGTCAAAAAGTTTTGTTTGATGTGAGAATTCTTACAATAGACAATAAACTTGAATTACTTACAAGCATTTCTACGCAGACTTCATAGCAAAAATATACAAAACAATTAAACAACACTTATGTTGAAATTTAAAGATAGCTCAGGCCACGGAAGATACCCGGTGCTTTTCCAAAGAACTTCAGCCCAGCAGCACGCACTAAATGTCCAATGAGCAAGCCATGATCCATAACATCAATTATTGAGACGATAGTCAAAACATGACATGAGCTGCCTACCAACTGCATTTCACTTTTTTATTCAGTAAAAAAACCAAATACTTAACTTAATAGGTTTCTGATAAACATAAAATATACATTACTACGAACCAGATTCACTCTGCTATTTCTTCCAAAGCAGATTTGATTACAAAAAGAAAACACAGAAGACAGCCCGGTGCGCAATCCTCAACGAATAAAAACTTACTGGTAAGGTAAAGGCGCAGCAGCAGGAGAGGACGCAGCAGGAGGGGCGTCGGTCCGTTTGTAGCACACGCACATGCCATTCATCTCCCCAGCCAAGGTGAAACCTTCTGGGGCTGTTTTGCTGTTGCTCAGCACAATAATGTCAGACACAACCTGCGGTAACACAGCCGAGATTACGCTTCATGTTCATTCGAGAGCCTAAATCTAAAACATTTTTTGTTCACAGGGTGAATTAGCGGAAAAAATAACATCAAACGGTCAACTAAGAGCTCATTGCAAGGCACAAAATTTAGAAAACTTAAAAATGTCAGAATTTTCATAATTTTTTTTAATGGAAAATTATATCAAGTAACTATGGCCTACTGAACAGTGTTATTTTTAAAGTTTAATTTTCAAGTGCATGACAATACCCTCGAAGTTGTTAAAATGTCTTGGAGTCATGTAACAACACAATACTGTGGGTTCATTAATCATTTTCCTCTTGACGTATCCACTTAAAATAAACCTTTCCAAGTAAATATCACCTCATTAATACATTGATTGTTCAGCGTTAACACTTGACTGCTTTCATTTCTTGAATTATTCATGATCACCTCTGTATTTTACTATATGCCTTAAATTTCATAGTTATTTAGAAAGTATTCAGGTTCATTAAAATAAATCTAAAATCAAAAAGTTTTTCAAAATTACAACACGACAGACAGCCAGGAGCAGCACAAAGCCTCGTCTCTGCTCGGATGTGTTAAAAATTTTCACAGCTATTAAGAGAAAAGTTTACTCAACATACCAAACTTTCAGTTGTAAGCAGAGAATTCTATTAATTTAAGGGGAAATTACCACCAACTTGCCATACATCTTGAGACAAAATCCATAGCTGTTATTCACAATGGAGAGATATAACTATACAAAATTCAAAACTATGTAAAATTACAGCCCATAGAAAAAAGTTATCTAAAACTAACAATATTTCTCCAAAACTACCATGTTACCTGACTGTATAGCAAAGTACTGATTCCAAGCCAATTACAAGTCTCAAAAATAAGAGAGAGGATAGAGTACATTTCCAGAAAATTGAAAGGGTGAATATACACAATGGTAATAATTACATACGGTACTTTCGTGCAGTCAAAAGAATTCTTGCACACAATTGAACAAGGCGACATGACGCCACGAAAATTGAAAATTTAAATAACTTGAAAGTACCTAAAATTCCGATATGAAACTACCTATTCGAGAGATACAGTGCAACATAAGCTCTCAATTTAAAAGGCCACTTATCCTACACTATATGGTTACCTGTTTAGCACTGTTTTTGGAAACAAACTTGAAGCAAATCTGTTTCTTCTTGAATGCCTTCTCATCTGAAAAAAAGATAAGAAAAATTAAAAGAAGCTCATGAACACTGATCGATAAAGACGCACAACACTGGTCGAATGTCAGCGAGTTCAATTGATGAGACGCAGTCCTGCCAGAAAAATAAGTGTATGATAGTCAGAGTTGTAGATGATTTCAATAAAACGTTATTCTGCTGGAGCCATAAATCTCAGCAATCCACCTTTAATTTAGCTTTGCAAAGAGTTTAACTTTCTACAACAAATACGATTTTCGGAATATAGTGGCTGATTTTAGACAAATTTTTATAAACCAAATAAGTGACATTTGATGTTCAAATTAGTCAAAGTGTGAACCTAGAACAGCCTTGCATCTCTGCTACCTATCAAGAAGACCACTCATGCCATGTCAATAAAAGTCTTTTGGCTGAGAAGCTAGGAAATCCATAAAAGCAGATTCGACCTCTTCGTTGGTTCTGAATGTTTCGTGCCTCAAAAAATTCTCCGAATACTTAAAAAAATGGCAATCTGAGAGAAAGATTATGAGAATAATGTGGACGTGGTAATGTTTTATATCCCAAGTCTGAGAGCTTCTACAGTCACTCTTGCAACATGAAGGTGGGCACTGTCATAGAACAGAATTGAACCTTGCCGATTCACCAATGCAAGTCACATCATCTATTATACAGAATTTTCCCATAGAGGCTCTGTGAGAGTTAAGTTAAATAGTTTCCAGCATAGCTTACGGAAATCGTGTTGGAGCGAAAGGAGAATCAGTAAAGTTAAGGTTTACATTTAATACGAAAAGGTTACAAAAATAAACTCGCTCTCTGCCTCTTACTTCACAAAATTTCCTCTTGGAAGATAACAAATAGTAAAGAAAACACATTATACATTCCGGGCACTATGACAAATCGATTAAAAAGTGGAAATAAGCATATATGAGTCTTATTAGCCACATTACTCCTAGGAGTGATTTGTCAATTAGAATGGACAACAGTCCTACGGTCCCGTGAAGTACATAGAAGTTAGGGAATCGTTCCCCTCCGGATAAGGAACACGGCGAAAGCGCGTCCTGAGGACCAACTTCGAATAATGGCACGGAGCCATAGACATACCAAGGAGATTAAGGCCGTTGGCGTGGTATCCTTCTTCTGCCCATGTCACTTCCGCGCTGAAACTCAACGCTGGCCCATGCTGGCCAAAAATTTAGCAGCAACTCATGATGATGATGAAGGTGGCTTGTAACAAATATTGAGAATTCGGCGGATGCGTCATGCCGATAAGATAGTTAGATGATGATGATGACGACGGTAAAAACGTCCGCGATTGCGTGCGTACCGAGGCACTACGGTGACGCCAGGAGGAGACCGTGAAAACACCCAAGCTTAAGTGCGTTGCGACACGACAGGTGTACGAAGAGTGAGAGCTGCTGATTGCGGAGATTTTTCTCTTAGGTCGACTTTGAAGGCGGACTTTCCCAAATATTAAAAGGCGAACTATTAAGGAATGCACACGATTTCATGAGAGGACAACATTTTACAAGTATAATTTGTAAGAAAATTGTACATCTGTCAGTGAGTATGCATTCATCAATTTGATTGCAGTAAACCTCAACCGTGATGCTCTGATTAGCTTCTGAAAACTGTAATGAATAAAATCAATAGCACACCATCAGACAGTTCATCATGATTTTCTATCAACAAAATTTTAGTTTGGGAAAAAGTTTAGGTACCTCGTCACAATTAAGCCATTGACCTGATCGTTTTTGGTTATCATAAAGAATCCATGATTCTTCACAAGTGACTATACGATCAAGAAAAGAAATTCAATTTTGTCGCAAGAAATGCATTGACACAATTGAAAACGCAGTGCTCAGTATGTTTATATTGAGTGCATGCGGGACCCATTTCTCGAGCTTTTGGACCTTGCTGATTTTTTCCAGATGATCCGACACAGTTGAAATGCTGACACCAAGTCGCTGAGAAATTTCCTAGATATTTTGTCATGGATTTTTGCTCAACAACCCCTCAAAGAATAGGTGGCCGACCCCTACTGTCTTCATCTTCAAGTCTCTCATCTCCAGCATGAAATTTTTAAAACCAGTTGTGCCTTTTCCATATGCCTTATTGGTTCTTGCAGTAGTTTGAGCAGCATAATCGCTGAGCTTACCCATGCAAAAAAAGGAACCGTAAGTCTTTTTCATGTTAAAAATTGAGGCTCTATTGCTTCAGAAATGAGATGTGCGCAGATGGAATCTACACAAAAATTTTGTAGAGCTCTTGTATATGACTAATTATTTTCACTGTTCACCTGAATTACAGAAAAAATCAATGGTAAAACCAATTTTGAAGCACATTGCCAGACACTCATTATTTATCAAACAACCTGATTTAAGGCCTCATAGATATCACTACCTAGTTCCTGTTTTATATTTAAAAGTTAACAATGGTAACAACAAATCAATTTGCAAATAACAGACTAAGCCATGAAGCTTTGAGAGCAAATCACTCTTCAGTTTCAATCTCAAAAATTGAAGTTGCAGCAGTGTTCCAAAATCGTAACCTTAAACAAAAATTTCTGGCTTCTGGGCATACTTTACCAAAAGACTACGCAAATAAAAACTGTCAAAATCCTTCAACATATACTGCAATTTATGCCGTCCACATTGTTAAACAACCTTCGTTTTGACGAATACAAAGTGCAGAACAGTTTATACATCAGGTTTTCATGAAAACCTAAAAAAGTATCTTATTCAGGCAATACTGAAAACTACCAGCTCTAAAGCTCCATTTAATGGTATTTCAGGAGCAATAAAGCTGTAACGTACCAACTTAACGAGATTATGCATGTGTGTGGCTTCATCATAAATATTTTAAGTATTTTCGTTTTATTATCATGATTCAAGATTGGTCATTTTCCGTGCTCATTTTTTTTATTGATGCGGTGTTTATGTCAGATTATCTTAATTCTTATACCCTGTATGAATGTTCTGCAATTTTGCTCCATTGCACCTCAGATTAGATTATCAGTTAGTTTAAGCCTCCCTATCCTCAACAAATGAGATCCAAAGAGAGGCAGGAAGGCACCATTTAGTATGGAGTTTAGGGAACATGGAATCTATGCAGAAAGGGCATAGAAATAGTGAGTTGGGAAGGAAGTTTGTGAAATAAGATAAAAGTTGAAGAAAGTAGTAGGTGCTGAAAAACAGGACAGCAGAGAACCAAAAAAGGTGGTCCTTAACATAGCAAAAAATGTTTTATTTCAACAAAAAGAAGGCCTACCTAACTCTCAGCTTGGGTCCTCACATTTTCCCCAGGGAGTGCTAATTTCCATAGATACAACAGTTTTATCCCCCTGAAGGGATGAATTAACCACAAATTTCTGCTTCTGATGTATTTGTTGAAAGGAAAATAAACAAAACAGAAAGGAACAGAATGGATTTCTGATATTTTAAATACTAATTCCTGATTTTTAACGGTGAAATATGAATTACCACTCTTGAACTAAAATTAAATTTCGTACTCGTAGGTACCATATTTATGTAAACAAACCTACAACTTGAACAGTATTAGACAATAGGTATAGATACGCTGTTTTGTACTTTGAACATGATAATAAACAAAAACTTCAATTTTTGGCTCTTAAGTACAGTATTTCAACTTTTTTGTTTACTTTTGGTTTTAAACAATTATAAAAAGATTTAAGCTAATATTGGAGTTGAAGGCACCAAAAAATAATGACTGTGACCTTGACTCAACCACATCCAAATGAACGACTCAGACTTTGACTCCATCACGTTTGGAAAATCACCTCCATGCTTTTAAAACATGCATTCCGGTGACTCCGACTCTACAACCCTATTCTAACTAAACAGGTATTTCAATCTATTACTCTGGAAAACACTTAATACAATTTTCAGCAAGTGTGCGGCTGTTTATGTCTGGCAGGTGACACTTCAGAGTTCTATGGAACATCGAACAAGCTTTTTTGAGAAGTGCTGTTGAGCTTTCTTGAGAGGAAAAAATTTTCAGGGAAAAATTTACGGGGCTCTGGGTAGATATAAGCACTACCTCGGGTCATGAATACCTTCCTTTACTAATTTTTTGGGTTACGAAGTGACGCCTTTGTATTGGGTTTCAATTATTTTTTTTTTTGAGATTACGAATTTAGACTTATCTCCCAGGCACCCGTTTTTTGTGGACAAGTCTTAACACCTCTCATCGTGATCGCGTTTTTCTGGGGAATAACTTAACAAAGGAGTCACGTGCTTTCAACCACGCATCCCCAAGACCCCTAAACCCCTCTATTACCCCCTTCGCTCGTTCTTTCTTTTAAGGGGCTTTCACACGATCAGTTTTTCTGTCAGTCACACTCACACTCACGGCTCCGCAATACCATATTTGGGCATGCGTGCTCTCTTCGCTCTCTATTCGGCACTCATTGACGGCTTGGCTTGACTGTCGCTTTGCTCCTGTTTGTGTGTCAGTGTTTGCCCGCCCGGCGTCTAGTGAGGATGTTTGCGATCGCTCTCCCGTGTCAAATGGTCTTCGCCTGGTCTCAATAATAAATTAGCTATTTTCATGAGCAGCCTGCTTTGCAGAAAGTGCAAAGCATCGAATACAAGAGCAGAGATATAAGAAGCAAGTCGCTCAAATATGTCAATGAAGCAATACAGTATTAGTTTAATGAGAATGGCTTGAAGAAAAAAATTTATACATTTCAAAGATGGTTTAGGAAAAATTTTAGAGCATTTGCTTCCAAGAAATCTATTATTTTCCTGGGGGTAGCACCAAATTCAAAGGTGCGTACTTTTCCAGTATTCATAATGATGCGGGACACAATAGTTAATTTGTTACAAACATATCATAATGCATTCGTCCTGTTGCAGCGTCAGTGCCATTTACACAGAATTTTCAATCTTATTTAATATTCACTCAAGAAATACAGCAGAGGCACATTATTTTTGTTTATTAAATTGAAAAAATTCAATATATGGCCGTAAGTGCAATTTCAACAATTTATCCGGCAGTTTCAAAATAACACAAAAAACTTTTTACATGTATTCTCCTTAACATATAATTTCAGCATGCAAATGTTTCGTGAAATAAATTTAAACATTTATTAGTTTACCCGTATTGCTGTCACATTCACTTGAATTATTAGATATTATCACGCACTAAATTGAGAGGCTTATTAACATTTTTAAAATATTTGCTTGCGAATGCCAGATTTACGCGTGCATTCAATTATACAGTTCTAAAAAATGTGCGCCAGATTTCAGTTGTAATTGATATTTCCTAGTCACTGTGTTGCTAGAAAAAAACGAATTTAATTCTGAAAGAAAAAATTCAATTTACGAGCTGTTCTATTACACGCTGGTACATGCAAAACGGGCGGAATGTATAGAATGGGCGGAAAATATTACCGGGACTTGAAATTATTATAAAGTTGATTATTTCATTTGTATTAGTTGTAGTATTTGTTAGATTTAGTGTAACCAAATTTTACAAATGCTGCGACAAGGAAAAAGAAATGCGCATTTATATAGAGTACGAAATCTGGTGATTTAGCATTCACTCCCTGCAAATCTGATTCTCACTCCCATTTTGTGAATGTTTAGCTAGCCATTCATTAACCCGATATCTATTTACGGAGTTTATTCTCTTTTTTGATCTCAAAGCCGATGAATAAGCTTGCTTTGGACACAGCAAACCTATCCCGACAATACATTGTAAACTACTGCCGAGCCTGCTAGCGGCGCGCCACTTCAGTCACGAGAACGTACATGTGAACGCGAATGTTTTGACCAAAGTCAATGAGTGTGAGTGTGACTGACGAAAAAACTGACCGTGTGAAAGCCCCTTTAGTAGCGGCCGTCTCGATAGCAATACTTAGTGAATTCACGCATGATTTCTTTGTGATTTTCACAAGTGGTTTGTGATTTGAGTACTGTGCAATACTGTGTACTGTATACTGTAATTAGAAATACTGTATAAAGTGTATTATTGTGATAGGCAATGCATCCCCAAGATGATGATGGAAATGGGCTTTTTTGACGAGTGAAATGAATTATTTCGTTTTTATAACATTCTTTTGGGAAAACCCTTTTGGGATACGAATTTTAGGTGTTACAAGGTGATACTCGGAACGAATTAAATTCATAACCAAAGGTACAACTGTCTTTGGAGAAGCCCCAACAGAAATAGATTAGATTAGGTTATTAGTTAGTTTAAACCTCCCTATCTGCAACAAAGACAATCCAAAGAGAGGAAGGAAGAAGGCACCATTTAGTATGGAGTTCAGGGAATGCAGCCTCTATGCAGAATGGGCATAGAAACAGTAAGATGAGAAAGAAGTTCATGAAACAAGATCGAAGTTGAAGAAGAAAGTAGTAGGTGCTGAAAGAACAGGAGAGCAGTGAACCAAAAAAAGATGGTCCATAACAAAAACAAAACCCTATTCTACTCTAACAAAAAAAAAGACATACCTAACCTTTACCTCAGGCACCCCAACAGAAATAATTTCCGGTTAGAGAAAATATCTATCAAGTTTCAGTTCAAGAACTTCAGTCTGAAAAAATATTTGCTAAGTCAAGGATAATTTTTCAATGCCTCAAAAAAAATACTAAATTGTGTTTTCAGAATATGGTTGTACATGAGACGTATCAGTGCAGGTGAACTGATTCACTAAAGATAGCCTTGCTTGAGCTAGGTAACAAAAACTCAAAAATTATTATTATAAACCAAGAGGCATGAACTCAGATTAAATTAGATTATAGGTTAGTTTAAGCCTCCCCAACCACAACAAAAAAAGAGCATATAGAAGAGAGGAAGAAGGAAGGTACCATTTAGTATGAAGGTAAGGGAATGCAGAATCTATGCAGAAGGGGCATAGAAACAGTAAGTTGGGAACGAAGTTCATTAAACAAGATCAGAGTTGAAGAAGAAAGTAGTAGGTGCTGAAAATCAGCACAGCAGTAAATAAAAAAAAAGTGGTCTTTAACATAGCAAAGAACATTTTATTTCAACAAAAAGAAAGCCTACCTAACTCTCAGCTCAGGCCTTCATACAATTTTCCCCTGGGAATGCTAGTTCCCATAGATGTAATAGTTGTATCCCCCTTGAGGGGGCGGAATGAACTCAATTAATTAGTGTAAATTATACCTTAGTGTAATTATTTTTGTATGTGCAGCTGATGATTTAAATTTTTACCATTTGTTGCAGCATTAAAGCATTATTTGCAACCCTGAAATGAAACCATAGACCAAAATGCCTCATGAACCCTAGCCAAGACTTAAATTGCTAGGCAGTGAAGGCATTTAGGAACAATGCAGGCAAGTTATACTTACTTTATGTGATCAAAAGTATTCTAACACCTAACTGAAAATGACTTGGCAGTTTTTAGTGCCCTCCATTGGTAATGCTGAAATTCAATAGGGTTTTGGCCCATCCTTAGCCTTGATGACAGCTTTCACTCTCACAGGGATACTTCCAATCCGGTGCTGGAAGGTTTCTTGGGGAATGGCAGCCCATTCTTTACCGAGTGCTGCACTGAGGAGAGGTATAGATTTAGATCGGGGTGAGGCCTGGCACGAAGTCAGCGTTCCAAAACATCCCAAAGGTTTTTGATGGGATTCAAGTCAGGACTCTGTGCAGGTGTTATACTCTTCAGTCTCTACAACCGAAGAAAAAAAGGAAACAACGCTAAGAACTGGAAAGGGTGACTGGCCAGCATTTCATTCCATGAAAAGTTTCAAAAGAGCCACGTAAGTCTGAGACTGCAAGAATATCATCACATCTACACATTCTAGAAGGATTGTCTCGCCAGGACGGACACCGATATGACGCGGAGGTGACGACAGAAATTGCCAGGAACATCGATGAACGATTACATGTTATATTTTCTTTTTGTTGTGTTTTCTGAATGGGGATTTTAGTATAACTATATTTATGGAATTAATTATCCATGTATTTGAATTGTTTAGGAAGTAGTTCCTGTTTATATCCTAGAACATCAATATCAAAAATACTAATTAGCATCTCAGGGAGGAGCGCCGACCGAGGCGGTTCCCTTCGATTGAGACGGCAGTGGAGGGGAGACGATCATTATGAAAGGACAAACGAGAGAGGGCGTTTTCATGCGTTACAGCCTCACGGCTGTTTGCGCTTAATTGCAAAGTAAATCCCATTACCATAACTACCGAATTGAGTTCTACAAGTCAGTTGTTTCTGTAGCCATGGCAATGCTAATTAACATCAATACCAATTGATTGCCCAGCTCCTTTCAAGATGGCGGTGCAGTCATCGGTGATTCGCATACTAACGGAATCGCCCGCTAAAATGAGTGTTCACCTCGTAAACCTATCTAGATGCTCTTTATTCAAACTTCTAAGTGTGTAG
>JACJUY010008809.1:0-21766 GCA_014220935.1 Platorchestia sp. MABIK | reverse complement strand
TATAGATAATTTTGTAAAATTTATTTCTCCCATAATTAGGAATTTGCCTTGGTTAATGGAAAATATTCCTGTAAAGCGGGGTGTAATTTTACGATTAGAGGAAACAAAATAGAAAAAGTTCCAAAATTTTTGCAAACGACAATAAAAATAGTTCACTTTTTCTTCTCATTCAGTTTGATCTGAAAGTTATCAAGTTGTTTTATGATGGACGGTTCATTTGAGCCATTTTATTATTAACAAATTATTGAGAGAAAACAATAAAAAACGGCTTTCACTTTGATGTTGTAATCGAGGTTTCATAAATCGTATAAATATGAATTTTAAAAATGTAATACCAGTGACGATGCATTGTTGAAAACACTTCTATTAGTGCGCACTTACATTGAAATACAAGCTTAGAAACTTGCAATATCAGGGATTAATATTGAAAATAAAATAAGGATTTAAAAATTGTGCATTTATGACTATGAGGTCGACATTTGACATTTTTTATTCTTACGTATCAAATATGCATTAAACGATCTCGGGGAAGAAAAAGTAGCCTAGCTACAAATTTTCTCGTGGAAGTGTATCAAATGGTTTTGATTGAAATTTGTTTGTCAAGTAAAATAATTTATAGTTTATTGCAAATTACGATTCTTTTAATGTAAAACATCTTGTGAACTTTTTCTTTTATATTTTATGAATAAATATTAAACAATTTACCAAAATTTTCTAATAGGTAGTTGTACTTATCACTAAATAACTATTACATTTTATTGGATTTCATCTTTAGTGGATGCAGTTGCCCGTGGAATCTATAGCATAGTTGGCATAATTTTTCTTTTTGTGCACTTGATGCTCAAAAATTAGAGTATTTTATTCACAAATGTAAGCACAGAAATAAAACTATTTTTAAATAGCTTTTAGAGACTCATGCAATTTCATATGAGTAAGTCCTGAATCAAACTTATTTCATTTCGATTCTTCCTAATGAATAATGTTTAGTTCAAAGTCATATATTTAACTGGTAAAATCATGATTACATAAACTTGATGTAACCTTCCAATTCTTACTCAAAGACAAATATTCTCACACTCCAAGTTGTTGCGGCAGGATAGAAACATTGCAATGACGTCAAAGGAACTTCTCCGTAGTTCATTTATATTCAGAAAGTGTTTTTTTTTTTGGGCCTGAGCTTGATTGCGAGCAGTATTATCTTCCTTTGAAAAGACTGGAGTTTATTTTGTCCACTTCGATGTGGGGAAACAACAATTTGATGTAACTATAAATGTCTTTTTTTTTTGAAAATAATTACCTCTTCGTGAAGCTGAAAGTTTTCTCTTTCCTATGACGTTAATTTATGTCCAAATGCTGAAAACATTATGCTATAAAATTATCTTTTAATACAAGGTGTAATCATTTGAACGAGAGTTAGGGAGTCTACTATCCTAAAATTATGATTATTTACAAAATTTTTCTAATTTCCCTTTTCACATTTCTATTGCAACTAGGTTAACGAAAATGCGTACAGATATGTAAAATTGAATTCTGAACACATTTTCTTCCAAAATTTTTTTCGATTTTCGCAATACAAAAAAAGTTATTATGCGAACATAAAAAAAAACGCAAAACAGGTCTCACCCTACAATTTCCAACGTAGAAGCTCGATTTTGGTCTCATTCGACGCGGAAGGACTGTAGAAACCTCGTAGTCTATGAGTTTTTTGAATGTCTAATTAGAAAAAATTTATTGTTATATTTCTGCAGAAAATTTCTTCCTCAGAAAAATCCTAGATTATTTTCTAGTTTTAGTGTTTGCATTTCTATTGCAAGTAGGTGAACAAAAATTAATACGGACATGTAAAATTGAATTCTGAACACATTTGCTTCCATGAAAATTTTCGATTTTTGCATTACAAAAAAAGTTGTGCGAACATAAATTTAGATTTAAATTTTTGCAAAACCACATTTCTTCTACAATTTTCAACGTAGAAGCGTGCTTTTGGTATCATTCGATGCGGTACGACGGTGGGAACAGCGTAGTGAAGGGGAAATCTAATTGAATTCTAAATTAATTTTTGTTGTAGAAAACCCTGATTTTTTTAACATATTGGACATGTGTAGCAATAAATTTTTTCCTTACTCGAAATTCAAAAAAAAGATCATACGCTACAAGGTTTCTGCAGTCCTTCCGCGTCGAATGAGACCAAAATCGCGCTTCTACGTTGGAAATTGTAGGGTGAGACCTGTTTTGCGCATTTTCTTTCTTATGTTCGTACAGTAGTTTTTTTATATTGCAAAAATCTAAAATTTTTATAGAAGATAATGTGTTCAAAATTCAATTTTTCATATCTGTACGCATTTTCGTTAACCTAGTGGCAATAAAAATGTGAAAAGGGAAATCTGAAAAATTAGGTGAATGATGTGAACTTTAGGGTATTAGGACCCTTATAAGTTCCTTTGAAGTTCCTTTGAAGTTCCTTTGAAGTTCCTTTGAAGTTCCTTTGAAGTTCCTTTGAAGTTCCTTTGAAGTTCCTTTGAAGTTCCTTTGAAGTTCCTTTGAAGTTCCTTTGAAGTTCCTTTGAAGTTCCATTGAAGTTCCTTTTGGCAGTCGTAACGATTTAGTTACCTCCAGGATGTCGTCATAGGAGCATGGTGATGCTCCATTTAATCAAAGTTCATTCTTCTATACATAGAAAAGTTACATAAAATTTTTGTGATTTGTTCCGTAATATAACATGTTAATAACCTATTGATTATCATTATTGATTGGAATTAGGGTACCGATTTAGATTTTGAGGTATGATAGAAATAGTTCACAAACTCATATTTCCGAAGTGCCATAGTGTTTGGTCATAATAAAATTCCCTGATATTCTACCCTGCTGTAAAGGGATCTGACAATCCCCTGGTGTCTACTAGTTCCCAGTCAATTTATTTTTTCCATTTGATGAACTATTGTTCTCATAGTTGAAAGATGTTGAGACAATGTCTTTGCCAAACATTCGATGGAGTCGATTTAGGATGGGGTACTTTAGGAATTTAGGGAACTTTTTTTGCAGCAATGCTTTGGTTGCTTCATTTAGTATGAAGTATTTTAAGTATTTAAAAACTTGGAGCTTTTTTTTGAACCTTTATTATTGCATATATTATTGACTCTTATAACTCATTATAGGCCGATTACTTACATCTGGACATTTGGACAACATTCATTATGTAAAAAATGGGTAGTAATTTTTTGCTGTTGAAGAGAATAAAAAGTAGTAAAAAGTAGTAAAAAGTAGTAAAATTTGGAAATGAAATATCAGTAAACACCCTGATGTGGATTCTCCACAAGCTAATAGAGTGTTATATAAAATTAGAGATGAATCATGAACAAATGTAGCTTACCTCCAAACCATGTTATGTTTGCTGCCGCGAGATGGCGCTGCAGAGGCGTGGCGCCAGTGGTATGCGGACAGAGGAGTCAGTTGGCGAGTGGCTGTGCTCGTCTGAGGTTCATTGCATGTGCATTCGGTGCATTGTCTTGGTGTTAATTTGCATTTGGACTGCGGCAGTGTTACTCTGTGTGACTGTGTAACCGTCGAAGCCTTGTGCGGAGAGTGGTCCGTGGGTTGGGCTCCAGGCAAGGCAGCAAGTGGCTGTGAGGGGTAGGAGGAGGCCACGTAGCAGCTGGGCTGCGGGTATGCTGAGCACGATGCTTACCCGCACAGAGCACCTGGACTGTGAGTACTTTGAAGGTGAGCACAAAGTAGCTGGCCTGCGTTTTTGCGCACAGTATTATTTTGTTTTTAGACCACAAACCCCATTTTCTAGATCCCACGTATTGAAGACCTACTCTTTTTGCAGCGCTGTACCAAGTTCCGCTGCAGTTCAACAAGAAGTACGTGGACTGCCGGGGTGGTGCCGGGAGTCCAGCCCTGCCCAGCCTGCAGCACAAACCTGCGCAGCTCATCGAGAGCGAGGTGAGGCGTCCGCTGATCGTAGCAGGCACGCACAGCGTAACTGAGCTGGTGTTGCTGTCTTGTGTGAGCATTGTGTTGTGTGTGCGTTTTGCTGTGTTGTAGGAGCGTAGTGCTGTGTTTTGTGAGCGTAGTGCCGTGTTGTGTGAGTGTTGTGCTGTGTTGTGTGAGTGTTGTGCTGTGTTGTTTGAGTGTAGTGCTGTGTTGTGTGAGCGTTGTGCTGTGTTGTGTGAGCGTTGTGCTGTGTTGTATGAGCGTTGTGCTGTGTTGTGCGAGCGTGGTGCTGTGTTGTAGGAGCGTTGTGCGAGTGTTGTGTTGTGTGAGCGTAGTGCTGTGGGGCGACTCTGTGTGCGCCATAGCACACATTCTGATGCGTGTTCACGTTTATATTTCATTTCTCATGTTCTAACTGTCTATCTAGCAAATTATTTGCGAAATTTCTAAGAAAACATGACGTGCTAGTGATATCTCTTATAACTTCAACAAATGCGTTGACAAACTTGATGGGATTTTAAATAGCTTTTCGAATCGGATATATGAATAGTAAAAAGGCTGCGTAAAAATAATTAAAAACAAAAACCCATAACTTGAACTTTTTCCGTAACTTGCGTGCGTACCTGAATGGTGATTTTTATGACACGGATGTAGTGTTGCTAGGCTTTACTGCCACTTTGTAAACGTAACTACTGCTGCAAGGTGTCAAATTGATTCCAATGACAAATTTCTGGCTTCAATTGAATGTACTGATTTAGCTATAAATAGGCCTGCGGGACTACTGTCTTTCGTCCCTTCTCTGCTACTTTGAATTTTCATTCTTTTTTGCTAATCTCATCCTTCCCTTCCTTACTCTTCTTTCTTAACTTGTTTCTATGCTCAGAGTATCCTGTGTGAGAATACATCATGTGCATGGATTCCCCGTTTTCTACAGTCCACACAGAATGACTTTTTCTGCCCTGTTTTCAGATGGTTTATGATGTGGCTAGAGAATGGGGAACTAATATGATAGTAATAATGATGATATTAATTATCATTCAATTTTGTGAAGTATCACGCTTTTTTTAACTATAAACTTTTATCAAGAGACATATTTTGTGATAAAATTGTTGAAGTTGGAACCTAAGTATATTCGAGCACTGTAGAAAAAACCTATCTCGTACACGGTTTTCAACACAGAGGAACAACTGAAAGTAATTGAAATGCTGATTGATTTTACTTGTTGTAACTACAAAAGTTCATAAACCAGCGACCAATCTCGACTTGAATGATGCTGATCCTCTTGGGCATGAGAGATTGGAAGACGTAGGGGAAGCTTGAGTAAAATATGGTTTACAAGATAGTAATGAACATTGCAAAGACTTCAAAAGTCATTATCCAGACGATCAGAATTCACCCTAAAAGTAGAACTGCTTTTGTTTTTACGCCAAATTGAAAAGATGTTGAGCCTAAAAAAAGCACATACTGCGTAATTATTGATGGCGCGTTGCAGAACCTATATTTACTAAACCCTCAGGGGGATACAACTATTGTATTGAAAGGAATTGGCACTTCCAGAAGGAAATGTGAGGTCCCTAGCTAGGAGATTGGCAAGCCTTCGTTTTTATTGAAATAGATTTGATTTAATTTTGTTAAAGACCAAATTTTTTCGATTCACTGCTGTCTTGTTTTCCAGCTTCTATTATTTTCTTCCTGAACTTTTATCATTTTTCTAAAACTTAATTACTAACTCATTGTTTCTATGCACGGAGGATCTTGTGTGTGAACACAACTTGTGCGTAGATTCTCAATTCCCTTAACTCCATACTAAATGGTACCTTCATCCTTCCTCTCTTTGAAACATTTTTTTGTCATAAAGGAGGCTTGATCGAAGTTATCTGGTCTAAAAAAATTATTTATACGATTTAAGAACTGTTCACTGTTTCAATTTACTGACTTTCTGGAAAATGTTTCATGTCATTAACGATTGAAATGCTATCCCTTTCAAGATGAGAAAAGTTCTTACGATCCGGAAACAAATCGCAGTGAATGATCATTAGGGAGATAACTTCAGAAAAATTTGTTCTTCTCTTTCCATACCCCGAATAACAACAAAGAATAACTAGGCATTGTGAATAATTTTTCCTTGTGGTCGGTATTAATGGTTTTCTACCCATGGACTTGGTTGGAGTAGTGGCCAGACGGCAAAGGTTGAGTGTTTGTTTTTGTCATCCTTAATTCAGGCTGTGAAAACCTCAGTGCGTTAGCTTGTATTGAAATAGTATGATCGACCTAAGTTTGCATTTCCTAGGATCCTGAATAATACCAAGTGTGGTCGTCGGGTTAACAAATGCGTGGAAGATATTTTGTTCGTACTGCTATGAAGAGTAATGTCCATTATTTTATTATCAGGAAAGCAGTCTCTTACATAATAAAGGCTAAATACCCTGATGTCCAATTGTTTTTGCATTTTTAATATGTTTACAATTTTTCTTATCTATGTTACTAATTGACCATGGTCTCCAGCATTCGTTTCTTGGATTAGGAAATGAAACATTGCTTGGATTTCCACCTGTATGTGTGTCGGGAATGAGCTTAGACACTTCATTGAAGACTTGCTCTCACCAATTTTTGAGAAGAAAGTATTGATATCATTCACTGTTTTCAAGTATTTACGGAAATTGGCACTCCCAGGAGGAAAATGTGATGTCCCGAGCTGAGAGATAGGTTGGCTATTTTTTGTTGAAAAAACATTATTTGTTTTGTTGAGTTTTTTCGATTCACTGCTGTTGTCTTGTTTTTCAGCACCTACTACTTTCTTCTTCAACTTTTATCCTGTTTCATGAACTTCTTTTTCAGCTTACTGTTTCTATGCACCTTGTGCATAGATTGCCCGTTTCCCTATCTCCATACTGAATGGTCCCTTCTTCCTTCCTCTCTTTGAAACGCCATTGTTGGTGTTAGGGAGGCGTACACCAACTTCTGATCTAAACTATTTTAATGATTTTTTTTCTGTAGGATCTTATCGTGATATTTTTTTGGGTTTCGAAAGTAATACCGGATTTGTGCAGTTTGTAACTGCGCGATTAATTTTTTTCAACTTTACTTAGCTCTTTCAATCTGGAAGTCACTTCAACACGTTACCCATCAGGGTAATACAACTGTTGTATTTATGGGAATTAACACTCCGAGGATTAATACTCCTCACATATGTGAGGTTCAGAGCTGAGGGGTAGGTAAGCCTTTTTATTAAACTAGAATAGGTTTTTGGTTCTCTACTGATCATCTTTTTCGGTTCACTGCTGTCCTGTTTTTCAGCATCTAAAACTTTCTTCAACTTTTATCTTTTTTTGTGAGTTTCTTACTCAACTTACTATTTTTGTGCAACTTATGCATTGATTTTGCGTTTCTCTAAGTTCATACTAAATGATTCATTCCTCCATTCTTGTTTTGAAATGCCTTTGTTGCAATGAAAGGATCTAACAAATATATCTAATCAAATCTTTAAATGTTACATTAGCTATTACATCCAAATTTGGATTTAAATTTCACGATGTGTTTGCTGATCATTAGGTGTTGCAACTTCGAGAACTTTGTTTTCCTTTTTTGTTGCGTGTTAATAATGAACTTACATTTCATTTGACTATTTAACTAAAAATCATCCATTCTTAAAACGAATTGCGTTTGGTGGGGCTGGTAAGTATTAAAATAAATTTATTAAAATACTTGACTTTAATATAGGGTTGAATGTGTTTGTAAATTTGTAGGGGTATTTATGATTACACGATGAGCTGTTTTTCTCAGTGCATTTTCTTTTTACCTATGAGTGGAGTCGTGCAGGATATCTGGGGACATCTTGCAGAAATATTGGAGCGACTGAGCTTGTAGGGTCTATTTTAGAACACGAGATTCCTCTCGATCTGCCACTTCACTGTCGTGTGGTAGAATGTTTGTCTCAAATCTAATTCTAATGTTAGTGTATGTGTCAAATTTCATGGTTTTTACCATGTGTTTGTCAAGTTCTCTATCTGTTTTATTTCATTTGAACATGCAGTATGACTCTAGAACCTAATAGTTTTGGCTTTGAACTGAATTCTGGAATCAAATTTTTATCTAAATTTTCGCATGTTTTTATGACTTGGAGAGTATTTATATAAGTGCACGAAAGTGTCTCCTGATGCGCTGTGTTTGAACTTTGAACCTACTGCGTCCTGCGCAGAGTTTGTGCTCTGTTGATTAAAAAAATGATTTCAGGAAGCTCCTGCCTAAAGTTATTCCCTGTGTGTTGCAGTACTACTACAGCTTCTCGCTGGAGCAGGACGTGCTGCAACGTCGGTCTGGCCCCTAAGCTCCTCTCCCCCTGCAGTGCCCTCCGCACATGCCCTTTACCAGCGCGACTGCGTGCCACGCAATGCTTCGACATCTCGTCAGTGTAGCCTCATACCACCTATGTGCTAGAGCTTTGGTCTGATCTGGTGAAAGCATTTGCCTTCCATTTGGGGTTTGGGGAAGCAAAATAGCCACTCGGTAATTAGTTTGAGTCTTAGTGAATAGCAACCTGAGCAAATTTAGTTGCAATCTGAAGCGCATGAAAAACGATTTCAGTTTGTTTCTTGTAGAGAGTTGCTCGCGTAATTATCAATTTGAGAGAATTTTCTTACGCAATTTTACCGCACAAAGAGAAATCTGACTTGAAACTGTTACTGAGGAGGCATCTTATTACTTTCAGATTTAGGAATGCTCTGACGCTTTGTGCTGTGTAGCAGAGTTGTGCTGAGAGGGGGTGTTGAGGTTCTTTTATTTAGGACTAATATATAGACGTTGGACGATGCAAGCCCAGCTCACCATTTAATAGTATGAGCATTATGCGCGTTTCCTACGCGACTGAAATTTGGTTGTGTGGTTAAGAGCGTAAACTCAATAATAGAGGCATTTTATTTGGCCAATGAAAATGAAGCTTGTTGTAGTGCAATAGTTAAGTATGGTAATTCAAAAGTATGCAATCATTTACGTGTATTTCCTCTTGGTTTGACGTTAGTAATTCATCATTTTAGCATTTGGAAGAGAATTCGTCTGTAACAAAGTTAGTGCTAAAAAAGTAGGATGTCATAAATTTGACCGCATTCGGAGTGTGGATATTCCGCGTTTGAAAGAAACTGCATAGTATAAAAATAAATTTACCCTCTTAAGTTGACATTTTTTCAAGGTTAGCGGCAATTTCACTTTAATTTCCTTCCGGAAGACTGCAGGGACAAACTGACATGGCTAGCGAACATAGATGTGTTGCTAACTACTGTCAAATTCTTGCGTTACGTGCAGTTTTCGAACATCAGTATAGCGATCCCTACCAAACATTCAAAATTAAAGCAATAAACAAAATCATACTTAGTGCCGTACGAGCAGCGAGTGGTACGCGCTGCTACTGCCATGGAGGTGTTGTGTCGTTCTCAGCCTTCTCCTCCTGACCAACTTCATTATGACATAATTATTATGAACTTGCTAAGCAATCATATGTGGTATTGCTTTCACTCGCTATTCTAATTTCCTTGGGAAAGCATTGCACTCTGTTGTTCTATTTCATAGTTTGAATGCTTGCTGTATTATTTTCTGCCCTCGTGCTACTGATTTTCTGTGTGCCTTTGCGAGTTTTTTTAAATATTTTCAGTTGAAAAGCGAATAAGTACACAACAGAAAACTTGAATAGGAGAAAGATTTATGAAAATTTCGATTCACACGTATTCTTCCGTTTTCTGGATATAAAAGGCCATAAGTACATATTTGGTTTAGTATCCTCTGAAACTAGGGAGACGTACCTCGCTTCACTGAGCGTTAGCTCTCTTCCTGCCAGTTATCATCTGGCTTACTTTAGTTTTCTCTTCTTTAATTTTTATGTCCTCTTTGTTGTTTCTGTCACCTGAAGTCCTCACTTGTTGTTTGACTTTGCTTAGCAGTTGTACCTAATAGCTGACGGCAGATTTTTTAAGTTGTCATATTTCGAGTTCTTCCACTATGGCCTCCCATCTACAATGAGATTTAATCTATTTCATTGTCTTTCGTCCACTGACTGCCTGTCACTGAAAAGCCTCTGCAACGAAGTTTTTTCATTTTATTTTTTATCATAGTTTTTGTGTCAAACTTTTAGTTGTATTATTTTCACGCGTTGACCGCGATTGGTAAGACCACTCAATGATGTAGCTGTGTGCCATATCTGGTACATATTATGATAACGCGTTGAGTGCCCTAGGAATATAAGCAGACTTTGTTTGCAATTTGAAGGATCTTATTTGTTGATGGAGGTCGTGTGAACATATTTGTATGCCATCATCATTGTAGAAACGTTTGTTCCCATCTTCTATATTATTAGACGATATCTACGTACAGTTAATTCCTGCCAGTACTTCCTGATTACCCCTTTAGTTTGATCGTAGTGGGCTTCTTCATTATGAATGTCACAAATATTTACTTGACTTATTTGAGTTGTTCTGGATGCGCCGCCGCTCTTTATACCAAATAGTTACCACGAGTGCTGCTTGGGTTGTATTCCTTTATTTTTGTTGGAACATTGTGCCGTGGTTTTAGGCGCTGCAAATCAGAGTGACAGATGGCTTATTTTCTCGTCAAAATCTTTTCTCTTCACTTTTTCAAATGAAGTTTACCTGTTAAAAGCACTCAGTATCTAGCAAAAGTACAACGTTGTCTGGTACTGAAAACTCTCTTTTGGCCGAATTTCATTTGAAAAGACTCGGAGATTCAACATTTTTGTTGAAAACGCCAATCTGAAACCACGTGCATTCGCATACTGTATACCACATGCGTTCGTTACTTAAAGTTTGTCGTTGTGGGAGACCTGTTCGTGGGTCAGATCCATGTCTTGAGCAAGCTCTGTGAATGTTTTTGAGCACTCCGAACGAGTGAGATATACCTGAGCATAAGTTTGTTCGTTAGTGAGGTCTGGCTCGCCTCTCCAGGTCCGAATATGCGTGTGTGCATGGTTTTTGTCTCGTAAGGCATTTTCGTAGGAGTTTTGCTTCAGAATTAGATGTCCTGAAAACTTGTTTATGTTATATCGATGTCCATGACCGGACACCGTTTGTGTGAATTGTCTGGCCACAAGGGGGGAAGTGCGCAATGGGGGATTCATACTACACTCGGTTGGCTTTACATTCTTTGATTATGTATACAAACTATTCGGTTTGCTCTAAATTGCTGATAAAATTACGTGACAAATTTACGTGACAAATATTCTATTCTTGTGTGTTAATGCTCTTTCGGAAATGTCACTGGAAATGATCAATTTCACCTATCGTCACAACTCTCAATTGAACTCATGATCGAGAATTTTACGCCCGTTGCGTCCCTGCAAGAAATATTAGTGAAGATCGGCAATAGTTTTCAGCTAAAGTCTATTCCACTCTCGTTTAATAAGCACCTCTCAGAACGACATGAGTGATCAAGCGCTAAAGCTCCTCAGCTACAAACTGTTGTAGCTGTTGTTATTTGCCACTTGCTGTTACGTTGTGGTTGACACCAGAGCTTCGACTGCTGTTCCTCAGCAAATTGTTTCCAGCTAAAGTAACGGTCATCGACTATTTAATCTTAAATTTAGGATTCGTCGACTATGTTACGTCTGATAACCTACACTCTACAGTAGGACAAGCTGTCTTTCTTCCCATGGTGGAAACTCTGCTTAGGTCACATTGACAGTGCTTTCTCAAAAGTGAGCCTGGAAGTTGGCGCCTCTGGTGGTTGGACATTAAAGTTAAGCACATTCTTTATGACAACACTAAAAACTCCTTATAGATTGACCTTTATTTGTATGAAAAATGCCTGGGCCAAATTCATTGCTTATCCGATGTAGCACTTGACTGTAAGTGAACTTTGATCACTCAAGTATAACTTTGAACATGATATCCTCATCCTGGGATGTGATACCGTCTTTCGGTGGTGACCTACGAAAACCTACGTTCCACTCACGAATCTTCGAAGAGGAAGCAAGGTGATCCTAATTGGTCTACTAATCATTTTCAATCTTAAGAGCCCATGAGTCTTGTATATAAAAGAAAAAGTGAAAATCCAAAGTTCGTTGTTTCCACAGCTAGTTTCGTGCTTACAATTAAAATTTTAATTATTATCAGTAATTTGTGATTTTGCTGCCTTCATAAGGTGCTTCCATCCTCAATCGTGCAATCTGGGAGCTTTTCTCTTCCTTCAAGTTTCGCCAAGCCATAGCGCGACAGTACAGTTTCGATATTATTAAATGCAACATACATTTTTACAAAAACTTCGTATCGAAGCTCATGAAAATTTTCCAACTTTTATTGTTTTTTCAATTATTAAAGATAACTCATTATTTCTATACAAGAGAGCTGACGTCACCTGGTCAGTGCACTCATTTGTTCAATGAAGTCTAACTCATAGCCAAACTTTCCCAGTATCTGGAGGTTGTTGCTCCGATCATAGTTTTAGGGAGAAAGGGACACGATTATTCTAGTGTGTGCATTGCCTCTGTCCAAAATCCTATGACTTTTGTAGTTAAGACCCAAGTGATGGCATTCGTTATTCACACAATGGGGACTTGACGTCCACTAACAACGAAAACGTGAATCGTATTAGAGTAGCGCCGCTCGACACCAGCTGTTGCTTCACTTGCCCTCAGGGGGATACAACTATTGTATCTATGGGAATTAGCACTCCCAGGGGGAAAATGTGAGGACCCGAGCTGAGAGTTAGGTAGGCCTTCTTTTTGTTGAAATAAAATATTTTTTGCCATGTTAAGGACCACCTTTTTCGGTTCACTGCTGTCCTGTTTTCCAGCACCTATTACTTTCTTCTTCAACTTTTATCTTCTTTCATGAACTTCGTTTCCAACTTGCTGTTTCTATGCCTCTTCTGCATAGATTCCGCATTCCCTAATACCCATACTAAATGGTTCCTTCCTCTCTTCGATACGCTTTTTTTTTGTAGCGGTTAGGGAGGCTTAAACTAACCTCTAATCTAATCTGCAACAAGCATTGTGGCAATAACAAGGAAGCGTCATTTCCTTGAAAGAAAGATCACCTTGGAACGGAATCGCCCGCTCACGTGAGCGGATTCGGCGCAATTTGGACATTCTGAGCTACAATTAGACCTGTCAAAGAGGTGGTTCTAGGACGCTCTCGAAATGTTGTGCTTAAAATAACTCGTGCCTCTGTTATTTTTTCTATCTTGTTCTTTCGGATGAATTTATTTTCAGTTTTTTGGCCTGGCAAGCAGTTTTGTTCAACACACTTCCTTCTACGACCGTTAAATTATGTAAATGACCCTAATTTTTATTTTATAATAGATAGAAATGTATATTGATTGACCATAATGAAAACTTCCACAATGAAATGTATCGGTTTTGTAGTGTATAGAGAGGGCCCTTTTCTGAAGAAGGTCTTGAATAGGAAGGATGTTTGTGCATTATTTGCTGTGAAATTTGTTATCCTTTGCTAAATCTTTTCATAGAATTTTGGGCTAATCATGTGGTAAAGTTCAGCGTATGAGCAACGGAAGAAAATTACTAACTTTTAGATTCTATGACTCTTGGTGGATTTGAGGAAACACAGTGGAAATGGTTCTTGTAGTACACAATAAAATTAACTCTAACACGGTTCTGGAGCAGTGGGTGTAGACAGCAGCAGCACAGCAAGCAGCGATGCCTGTACCTAGCTGAAGCTAGGGACAGACCTCTGCTGGCAACCTGAGCTGTCAAATGATCACTCGATTAAAGCAGCAGTAGTAGTCGAGCGTTCCTTTCGTTTTGTTGGTTGTAGTTTATTAATATGATTCTCTCACCTTATTAGTTACTTGATTAGAACATTGTTTAGCTGCAGCAAGGTGCTTTTCTTAGTTGTATAGTTAGCAACTGGTGCATGTGATGAACAATATTTAAATTATTTGCATGCTAGAGAGTTATTATACTTTTGAAAAATTTTGAAAATTTTTTGAAAATTTTTAAAATTTTGAATTTTAAAAATTCCATGTACTGTTTTATTAAACTTGGTGATTATTTTATTGTGTGGCCCCATCGTTTAGGATGTGCTGAAGAAGTTAGTCATTTGGCGTGTCTTTGTGGACTTGCCTCGCTCCTCGGGGAACATTTAGGGTTCTTGACTTTCGCTCACACGGACTGGTTGATTACGTCTGACCTTGTCAGTTTATCAACAATGATTGTTTCATGACGCTGTTCAGGATTTGACTTGGTAGATGGATCGATTTTTCCTGCTGTACGTTTCGTTGTCCATAATAGAAATTACTGAAAATACTCGTACATTCAACTGGCCTCCGGCTCGAAAGTCGTGCAAAGGCCCTTGCAAGCACCATTTCCCCTCAACGTCAATTTTCGTTTGAAACGTTCAATGTTTGTACTTGAGGACTGTAAAATGATTTACAAGGCGCTCCTAAAAAACAAGTTTTTTTATGTACAGCATGAATTGCGTTTACAAATGCCATCTGTTTTTAGTGGAGCATGGCCTCTCCAACCGTTGTCTAGCGCTATCAAAACCGGTCTTAGGAATTTCTTATTTCCCTGCAGAATGTTACGAATCAGCCTTTTATCGAAATTTTTTATTGAATTTTTTTTTCAAATCAAAAGTAGGTTCAAGATTAGGTTATGAAAGAATACTGTCATCTCAAGTTATTGTATTTATGGGAATTAGCGCCCTGAGGAGGAAGATGTGAGGTCCCGTGTTGAACTTGACAAAGACCCTTTGTAGAAAGAGAAAGGGATTTTTAGTTTGTTACGAATTATAATTTTTTGATTCATTGCAGCTTTTTTCAGCACCTATTATATTCTTTTTTAACTTATATCTTGTTTCATAAACTTCCTCCATACTTACTGTTTCGATGCGCAGTGTGTAGGACATGCCTCTACACAGATTCCACGTTCTCCTAATTCCGTACTAAATGGTGCCTTCCTCCTTCCTTTCTTGGAAACACCTTTGTTGTGAGTACGCAGGCTTAAACTAACTTATAATCTATGGTCAGAAGGGATACAGTTGACGTTCTCCAGTGTTTGTTACAGATGTGATGTTGGTGACGTATTAAACTAAATATTTCTCCTAGACTTTAGGTAATGATTTGTCTAGAATTTTTACTGTGTGAGGGAAATGCTTATAATGTTATGAATTTTTAAATTGTGGATAGACATTACGGATATCCCATGCTTTCGTCTGATTATATCATTTTTCTGTTTTTACCTATTTTAATGATATATTACACTTTTTATTTTGAATTTTAACTCTAAAATTATTAATGGGTGGGTAAGGTAGAAGAACGCACCGTCTCAAAATTATAAATTATCATGCCTTAGGTGTTAATGTTCATCTACCGTGAATTACCTTGGAATAATTTTGGCTTGACCTTTGGAGTCAATTGTGCAGTGAAGGGACATAATACATCAGACACTATTAAACCTCGTCGACCAGACTCTGTCATATAACTCCTTGAACATGTACAATGTGAAATTTGGGATTAATTTTCTGGTATCGACTTATATAAATGAGCCCAAAACTTTACCTAACCCTGACATCGCTTCACTAGAGTAAATTTCCGTGAATGATTTCAGTATCTATTCAGTGAAAGTAAAGCTGCACTTAAGCGGTATCAAGTTCCTCATTTACTAGGCGTAATTTCAGTATTTTTTGATCATTACTTTACGATTACCTAATTCTTGCTGAGCTTCTCTGTTTGGTTTTATCAATTAAATCTTTGTGGGTTGTTTTTATGTAAGCTGTCTAGTTTTTAGTTTAGCGTGATTCTCAAGTACCTAGTTTTCCCACCTGCCCTCAAAACTGTCTCATTCTGAATTTGCACTTGGAACAACAGCTCGGCCCAACAAGCTTTTTTTTTCTAACCGAAAATCAAGTTTACTCGAATAATCTAAGATGAACTCGGGTGTTTCCTTCCTGAATAAGATATGATACTGTACAATTAATTAAAATTCATTTCTGGGTTTGCCCATTTTTCGTATCGACCTCGTCACTGCCTGTACGGTTGTTAAGAGTTCTCTTGTATGGAAAACAAGATTTACATTCGTCCTTATGCATTCATTAGCCTCGGATACTCTTGTCATCGCTTCAAAAACTAATACAAAGTACCCTTCTCTAGGTGAGGCTTCATTTTTGAAGCCTCACATCGAATTTGGGTCTAATGAGGATCATTGGTGGATCTAATGCAACATCGAATGCTGTAGTCTTCTGCGCGGTGTCTGGGCTCCCTTTGGCGAAAAGGCCACCTGTTCTAAATCCACGTACGCACTAGGAAGCCAAGACACGCGACGATGGAGAAAATAGTAAATTTTATGTTGAATCCCTCGTCAAATAATGGTTGCCAGAGTGACTGGTAAGCCGATGAGCTCTGATAGTTACCTGGCTGAGAATTTACTCCGGAAAGCTAAATAGATGCCCAAATCAGACCTACCATAACTAGAAATTTGTGATGGTCGTGATAAGAATGTGCTGATAGGAATGCTCAAGGAAAGCGAGCGCTTATCTTTCAATATGACAGCGCATCAATTGTTCCTACAAGAAAGCAGTCAGATTTCTGAAATTTATTCTGAAGAAATTTCGCTTCAACGAAATTTCTTTCTTTATTCCTGCGGTGTAGATGCTGAAACCGCCATATGGCCGGGCGCGCATTGTTGCCTCGAGGAGTTACAGCTTGGGTAAGGCCCTCGTCCATGAATGGGTGGGCAGCTGAGGCCCCCTATAGCTACGAGGTTTGGCTGCTCAATGCTACGAATGTTGCGTGGTATAGTAGATGATCATACCTAAGTTGGGACTCAAATATGGCGATAATAGTGATAATGTGACAGTTAAACAACTTTTGTGGTGGCTGTTACCATGTTCCATTGTGATAAGTTTTATGATCACCGTTATAACGATTACACAGTACTTTTCGTCAAGTGATGTGAAATTTGGGATTTGAACTTCAGACTTCCGGTGCGTTATTGTCTTTAGTTACTATAGGGCTTGCGGGTAGGGAAGCTAAAACAAACGATTAATCTAATCTACTAAAGGGCTAGCAAACGTATACTCATTAGTGCTATTGATACTCTAAACTGCAATATTGGCTCACTGCAACCTCACCAACAGTTTGTTTGATATGCTTTCAATCATACGCACAACCTTATGAATTATGCTATCTCTAAAATTGAAAGTGCATAAACGGATCCCAAGATGGTGACAAGTTAAAGATGCAACTTTAACTAAACTTCTGAATTGCTGGAAAATTCGTATTGTTGAGTTATGACTTCGGGAAAACGCCAAAGCTACAGCGAAATAGTCTATGGCCGAAACTATCAACTGAGTTTTATAATATTATTTCTTGGCTGTTGGTAGGAGAGCCGCTGACGTCGTTTTGTAGCTGTTATTTCCAAATTATTTGATGTGACGCTCCAGCATTTTTTTCAACTTAAGGTGAGGTACGTAATGTTTTTAGCGCTATTAATATCCAGAAATATACACAATGATGGCCAAAATGATAGAAGGTTCCAATGATTTTTGGATTTTCCCACTTCTGATCTGAAACTGCTTAATAGTTGTTTTCCTAAGAGAGGGTTTGAAATGCAAAGAGATAATTGAAAAAATAGCATCATGTGCCACTATTCACTGAATTTAAAGCAGTTAAAATGGCAGGAAAACTGTAGTTGGCATGCAGAGTTACTAATATAATTTCATAGCAGGGAAGTAAGACAGGGATCTCTACTGAAGATTGATATGGTGGCAGCAACTTTTCAGCTTTCGAAGAATGGCAAAACCAGCACTGCTTCAGTTCAGTCAGTGAGACGGAAGCTTTTCGAATAGGCCTAAGCAGTTGGTCTGCTGAGGAATGGAATAGTGAAAACTTTTCTGATGAATCTTCGTTGTTACATCGAGAAGATCAGGTCAGTGTGTGTGAAGAAGGAATGGTGAAATGTACCACGAAGCCTGAATCACTCTCACCGTGAAGCATCCTGACACAATGCATGTACGGTATTGCTGTTCAACCAAGAGAACAGATGCATCAACTTTTTCCCCAGAATTTAATGATCCCCAATAATACCAGAATGTGCTACTGGGAGCATCGGGATACAAAAGCTCGAGATGAATTCGCAGGTAATGGATTATTTTTAAACGTTGTGGAGCACCGTAGTTTAAGAAAAGTTAAAACAAAGTTCTTATCTGAGACACATCGAAGTCCTAGACCTTTGGTGTGAGACTTGTGTTCGAATCCTAGCGAAAATTTGTGAGCGATTATGAAGCATCGTGTAAATGTGAATAAATCATATTTGAAGAAATTGAAAATGCTGATTCGGCAAAAATGGCAAAACAGGTATAAAATATAATTATAAATGCCATTTCGTGCACGCTGAAGTTAGTTAAGTAAGTTACTATAAAGACCAGATGTCACGGTCGATTTCAAGTGACTCTGCCTGGTCTTTTCCTGTCATTTCTTATCTTTTGACCAAAAAGTTATGGGCTGTCAATTAAGCTGCATCCTCATCCACTCAATGCCACTAGAGTATCTTGTTACGCCTAGCTTCCTATGTACACTACTGATTTATATGGGGAGCAAATAATGAACCAGTCTCTATCTTTTTGGCTATGACTGTGTGTTGAATAAATATAGACTTCACCGAATTTCATCATTTTATACATAAAGTAAATTCTTTTTCGCAATTCATCAGCGAAAATCTTACACTAGGCTGCCGCTTCTTCTCGAGAAACAAATGCTTCTTCTCGCCATGTACGAAAGCTGGTGGCCACTGTCCGATCTTTGAATGACGCTGGTAAAATACGAGTAGGTCTCACGCCGCTGTCGCGCTGCACAATGCTGAGTATTGCAGCTGCTGCACATCCACGAAGGGATGCTTAAGGAGTTACTTCACTGTGTTTTTTCGAAACAAAAAGCTAATTCTGCTCTTGAGTGCCGAGACCATTAGATCAGGCACAACTGCGCAGTAAACTGTGGCCGGCAAGTGAATGGAGATGTGAAGATTTGTATTGCCTGTGATTTCACGTTTCTGTGACGGAAGTATTTTCGGTGTGGGCGCACGGCGAAAGGGCGGTCGTAATGGATTTTTCCTTACAAATACCATTTAGTTATCAAGATATATCAGGAGTAACTTGAAGACCATGCGGCCATCGCTAGCTGAAGAGGACTAGCTGTACGTGAATGACTCTTACACATATGCTTTCATAAGATAGCAACCAACACAAATGATAACTGCGCGAGTTTTCAACTATTGACTGTACCGTATAAGAGAAAATTTAAATAGGTTTCCGGTAAATATAAGAGTTTGGTTATTATTTTCAGCAAGAGTACATTCTACCCTAAAACAAGCGTGGTACGACACAGCTCTGGCCATTTGTTTTTCTAGCGATGGCATAAATTTTATTTCACAAATACTTGTGAAATACGCTCGAAAACTCTGGCGGGTTTGCGCTGGGAAGCGCAAACCCCCATAGATTAATCGGAAAAGTTTTCACTATTCCATTCCTCAGCAGACCATCTGCTTATGCCTATTCGAAAAGCTTCCGTCTCACTGAGTGAACTGGGGAAGTGCTGGTTTTGCCATTCTTCGAAAGCTGATTAGTTGCTGCCATCCTATCAATCTTCAGTTGAGATCTAACTAATTAGCCGTGAAGACAGCTGCAGGAGATGTACGACCGTATCGTGCTATGCGTGCTGGCTCACTGGTTACTGTCGTGTTCCAGGGTTGACATTGATGGCGTAATACAAGCTGGGGCTCCGTTGTGTCAGGTAGGATATGAAAGGCGGCAACGTTTCGAGTGGTTTACTGGGGGCCGGAGCTTGCTTAGGCCCGATGCTATCGGCGGGAACAGCTCAGTCAAAATGCGATTTCTCATGCACGACGAGCGCTTTTACGTGGCTCGGCTCACGATGCGTGAAGTGAGGCACATACCTCCCCCTCATACGGAAAACTATAGGCCGAGAAAAAATATAAATGAAGTTTTTAGGTTTGAACAGTTTCAAAAACAACTCTAATCAAAAACGCAGATAGCACCATCCGTCACAGAAAAAAAAAACACAACACAATAGCACTGGTTAAACCAATAATGTAAGCAAAAAGGTTAAGTACATCAACGCAAAGCAAAAGTATAAGGGCGGCTGAAGCGATGAAACAAAAATTGCCCTTTTCTTCAAACTTTCAATTTAAAGTACTCGGTACAACACCATTACATAGTGCATGGGTCGTACTAGACTATGACTAACAACGCAAATAGACACATGATTGTAAAAATGATAGTTATCCATGAAGAAATTAATCATTAATTTTACCGCGCATTTAGAAAACGAAGTAAATCGTTTTATAGCGTAGAAATACATAAATAAGTAAAACGCCAGTTAAAAACGATAGTCATAGACATAAACGCAAAAAATACACCAATAAAAATGATATTTATAATACGCTAATTTCCATTAACACATTAACGACCTGGATTTACACATTTATGACGGTAAGTGAAGGGAAATAAATGAAAAAATTAAGAAATACCGCAGTAAAAGTTGCATCGAAAAATTTAGAAACAAGGAAAATGTCATTATTACCTTACGGCGAAAAGAAAAACACATTTAAAGTTTTAACTCTGCCGGCTACACCAACTTACAACCATGGTGACACAAAAGCACAAAGGTAAATGATTAATAGGTATGACTAAAAATGAACGAACAAATTGAAAACCAAATGAACAATTACCAATGGTAAAAATATGGTTACCAAACTTGAAGGTAAAAAATTAAGTCAAATTAAGCCAATTCCTCTCCCATAATGTCGAAGTTCACAATTTTTATTAGTTACGCACAAGGACAAAAAATTTTATTGTCGATAAAATCATAGTGTGAAGGTAACTAAACACTCGTCAAACAAAAAACTTTCAACTGAAAAGTATTTGATCTCAATGGAACTGTTTAGAACAAAAACAATTGCTATGCACTTTCTAATAGCAAGTTCCTGAGAGCAATAATACAACATTGTTCCAGTTGTTTAAACACCGTTGGTCGTAGTTAATCCTAATTTTAAATTTTTTTTTGTCTCCGATGAGTTACAACGAAAAGGAAACTTAGAAGAGAGCTAGAAGAAAGACTCAAAACTGTGAGAGAACTCTTGATTCTCTTGAATACTCTTGATTCTGTCTTGAATAAAAACAGGAAACAGCTCGCAAGTTACTTACTTAATTGCCAGCACAACCACGTTACCTGAAACTGAAAAGAAAACAAGAAGATTAGCATGGCTTCATGCGCGAAATTTAGTACATGAATACATAAACAAAGTAGAATGAGAAACACTTTTAGTGTCAGAGTGAAACATTTACCGAATCTTAATACTTAGTTAACGACAAGTAAACTTTCTTAAAACTTCAAGTCAAAAATTTAAATGTCCGACAAAAACAGGTTTCTCATAACCATTTAAGTTTTCTCAGAGAACGAATGCTGACTCAATGGCGATCAGCTGAATTCCGAATATGCATTTAATTTGCTGCATTAAATTTGCTGCGAGACCGAAAACACTTCGTCTCATTAAAATCTCGGCATCAGCAGTCGCTCGAATTTTCCAATCCGTATTAAAAGTTTGAATTCAGCATTTTAATTCTTACCGAGACATGAGAATGCTCGCTTGCAACGTTCCCAGACAATGCACGGCAAAAAAAATTTAAATATGTGCAAAGTCGTCACTTCTTGAATTGTCGCAAATCCAGCCATTGCTCGTTGCTGTAGTCCTAGGCAAGAGAGCCAACACCTTGCTCAATAAAGGCAAGGGCTTAATTTAAATACACTAAGCCTAAAAAAGCAATTACGCTGACAATTAATGACAAAGCGGAACAAT
>JACJUY010008808.1:5357-20886 GCA_014220935.1 Platorchestia sp. MABIK | reverse complement strand
CGCGCTCCGCTTGATGCTCGAGGCAGAGACCGGCGCGCTCCGCTTGATGCTCGAGGCAGAGACCGGCGCGCTCCGCGTCACAGTCGAGGCGGTTGCGCTGTTGAAGGAGTTAGGAATAGTTATTTTCGCGCCAGCTCCGCGTTTCCGAGTTTCTGTTCTGTTGGACTGATGAGTTTGATTCGTCATTGCTCGATCTGTTGACGCAGTAGATCCACGTGTCTGACCGGGCAGCGAAGACAGTGTGCGGATATTGATGGCTGTGGCGAGCAGGACAGTGGTCTAGGCCTTACGTGGTCGTTTGTGTTGCTTCAGTTTAACCGAGACGCTTACGGTGCGTGATAATAGGAGGTTAGTGTCGGAACGGACACCAATTTCAAGTTTATGGTGTCTGTTTAGTAACTCGAGCTCCAAAGTAACGTGCTCGTAGTATGTTCCGTTTAATAATTTGAATGAGCGTTAAAATACTTTTTAGTTAAAGGAAAACACGTTTTTGCATGATAAAATTTACGTAAAAAGTTACTAAATATTATTTACGTTAAGAGAATAAAATTATTTGTTTAGTCCAACCTGTAATGAGGAAAGAGCTCCGTTCAAATCAGTTCAAGAAAACCCACGTCAAAGTTGGAATTTCCTGCCGAATTTCGGACCACATTTTACGGAAATGAAATACGGGAAGATGGAACATAAATTTTGTGTACCGTTCAGAGAGCTTGATCGCTATATAGTTTTATTAATGAAGCTAATAATTCTTAGCCACCACAGAGGATTTCTCGTGGGAGCGAAGAGAAGGGACCATTTAGCGTGGACTGTAGGAAACAGGGAATCTTTGTACGAGGTGTGTTCTTGCATAGAATATTTTGCAAATGGAAACAGTAAGTTAGGAAGGAAGTGGGAGAAATGCCAAAGCAGACATGCACACTGGAAGGAGTAAAATGGGCCCAAATTCGTCACGGCTCATCTGTGGCTGAGGTATTTTGATTATTGGGTCGATATCGAGTTTAATGCGATCACGGGACTTAAAAATTTGGTTTTCAAGAATCGGTAGAAGAACACATTTAAAGTCGTTTCACATAAATGACATTTGGCTCGCTAATGCGTAATTTGAGATACAACATTAATTGCGTTTAGGTAGGAATAACATTGTGTAGTCGGTTGCGCAGTCGCCACATTGTTGGAACACACCCCTCTTTTTTGGCAATAAAGAAAAACAGCATCGGTTTGGCCAAGTTAAGTTAAGCTATTTTAGGTTTATTTAGTTTAGTTTATATCACTAACCTAACGTTACCTAACCTCACCCATCGTTATGTCAATTCCGTATTACAGCATATTTACGGTTAATGTAAAGAAGCTACTAATAGATTTTCGAATTTTTGTTGCCTGAATTATGGTAATTACATCGAAACAATCTACTTTTCTTCTATGCACTTTTTGTGGCAAATAAGTATTCAACGAGTTATAGCGGTATGTTAATTTTCGTCATTGATGGCTGTAATGCGCTCAAATAAACGTTGAATGATCGTTGAGAAGAGGACAGTAATCGATTCACGAATTTTAATACTTCGATTGCTAGTTATTAAATCGAAAAAAAATTTTTGATGCACTTTTCGTTGCAAATAAATATTGAACAAGTTTTAGTGGTAATCGTCTGCTACGTATAACGGTTAAAACTGGCAACCTAACGATCATTCGTGCGCGTCGGGAGGGAGAGTCCATTGTAGTCTTCACCTCAGAACAATTTCTTCATGCTTCAAACACTAGAGCTACGGTAAGTAACCTACCGCTATAAATCGTTAAATACTCATTTGCCCCAAAAACTGTATAGAAAAACGTTATTTATTTCGATGTAATTACAATGATACAGGCAACAAAATTTCGAAAATCGATTAGTTGCTTCTCCTCAACATTTACCACATTTACGTGTCCGTTCCTTCACTTATATACGACGTTCCTATAACGCCAAAGTTGAATAACTAAAATTACGCATCGGCGGCAAAATGTCATTTGTGTACAACGTTTTTAAACGAGTTCCTTTTGTGATCCTTTGGAACCAAATTTTCAATTTCCGTGAGCGCATAAAACTCAATATCGATCGATTATTGTTTTAACAAAATTCAAAATTCGAAAAGTAAATGACGACTGTTGGAGTTACGTCATTTGAGGCTGTAAGCCTCCCGTCAACAAAAACTTAGAATAAACAGAGTAACCAAGGACGAAAACTGAATAACTAAGGCAAATGAGCAGCTGAGACACTCGACAACACATGGGGAAAAAATTCGAAAATTGAAAAAGTGATTTATAAAATCAAACCAGCGACAGACTTCTACTTAAATCGCAGCAACAATCACAGCTAATATGGTATACCTGCTGGTTATCTGTTAGCCCTTCAAATCCAATCTCAAGTTTCATGTCTAGTCGACAGTATAGAATAAAATCAAAGAAAACTATTTAACAGTGTCTAACCAAACCAATCAGATGGACGAACAACATTATAAAATTAGAAAGTTAAACTACAAAAAGCTGATGGATAATAAACTGATGCAGAAACGAATCACGGGAATGTACTAGGTTGTCCTGATTCATCACGGGAATTTTCTGACGTGGACAGACACTTTTTACATTAGTTTCCCCTCAATTGACACTGGAATCACGCATACCATTCTAGCTCGACGTAGTCCTGAAATTTACTGAGCAAAATATCGATAAATGCTTGAGAGGTGATCGCATGAATGAATAACATGAATACGAATGCTGGGTATAAAATGAATACCTATCACCGTTCAAAATTATAGAGTTGATTTAGAACATGTGAAGGAGAGGATAATAATCTATTTTCCTATTTCTGCTGCCTAATCATGGTTAAATAGATCTAAATAAACAACTTTTGTTCTATGCATTTTTTTGGGGAAATGAGTATTTAACGAGTTTAAGCAGTGTGTTAATTTTCGTCTTTGATGATGAATGCGCTCAAATGAACAGCTACTAATCCATTTTCCGAATTTTTATTGCTTGAATCACGGTAATAACATCGAAATAAAGTGCTTTTTCCTATACACTTTTTGCGGCAAATGAGTATTTTACGAGTTAGAGCGGTAGGTTTAGTTGTTGCGCGATTGAGCTGTTAGGAGTACGTTTGGGTCCTTCGTAATTTATTATTTGTCAACCCCGCGGAGCCTGAAGCCTGAACCCACTTCTAGGATCTTTTAGTTAAAAACACAATAGAAATTATCGCCCGAAAATAACGAGTTATAGCGGTATGTTTACTATCGTCTTAGATGGCGGGAATGCGCTCGATCATTCGAGCGCGTCGGAAGGGAGAGTCCATTGTAGTGTTGCCATCCGACGCGCTCGATGAATTACTTCCCGCTTCAAACACTAGAGTTTCGGGAACTAATTTACCGCTATAACTCGTTAAATACTCATTTGCCGCTGAAAGTGCTTAGAAGAAAAATTGTTTATTTCGACCGATCTAATTAACTATGTTGACCTAGCGAAAACTGGAAAATCGATTATTGTCCTCTCCTTCACATTTACCGTTAATTTATATCGGACGTTCAGCTGATACAAATTTTCAGAATATTGGTCAATAGATATTGGTTCAAAACTTCGGTCAATATTGAATTTAACGCATTTTTAAATTTCGTTGGTCAATATCGAATTTAATGTTGTAAACGAATGTTTTAATTTTTTTGCGAAGTTTATGTAATTGGAGACATTTTAAGTTTTAAATAAATGACATTTTGCTCGTAAACGCTTAATTTTCGACATATTGAACTTTGAAGTTACAGGAAAGTCGTATATAAAATTGAACAAACGGACACATAAATAAGCTGGAATACGGTATTGACTGACCGATAGGTGAGGTTAAGTGAAGTTTAAGTAGTTAAATAAATTAACCTAAGTAAATCTAACATAACCTAAACTCAGCCAAACAGAGACGGATGGTTGCTCGCCAAAGAACTGCGCGTGTTCCGCATTCACCTTACACAGGAAGAGCCATTTCGAAACTGCCTCAAATGAATTTTTACCTGGACGTTATTTGTGCTATTTCTCGAAAACTAAGCATTTACGAGCACAATATCATTTGTGTAAAACGTCTTAAAATGTTTCCAAATACTTGAATATACCAGAAAATTTCAAAATCGTTGACGCGCTAAATTCAATATTGTCCATATAACTTTTAAGGTTTAAATTTTAGTATTTTACGCTAGAGGAAGCCCACATCTTTCTGAGTACACTGGTATTAACTAAAAATTAGTATCAGCACGATATTCAGTGGAGCCTACAGGCAAGCTACCTCTTCGCCGATACAAGCCTTGTGATCAAATCAAAATTTTACCTCACTAGCTGACGGTTGTTGAAGAAGTCGAATGAAAATATCTAATTTTTCGGCATTAATATTCCATTACCGTACGATCTAAATTTTTAGCCGTTGGTATCAACAAGTTTGGCCGCCCTATACAGAAGCTAAACTTGGACGGCTAAAATTATTGCCGCCTCGGAGAAAAAATTAGGTTGGGTTGGTATGAGAAACTCTTACACTATTATCAGTTTCAAGGAGAATACCTTGCAATACCATGCGGATCATGGTACCACCGAGAGTCCCATTTCATCACTAAAATTAGAATGCATACATTCACCCAAACATATATTGCGGTCACGCAGCCGACGTCGTCGGCGACATCTAAGAAAATGCACCGGAAGAGATGAGGCACGTTTTTCTCTTCGGTTTAAGTAACGCCGGAAATTGTAGTGCAGCGCTCGGAAAAAATTCTTTAGAGAATAAAATTTGAGCTGTAGTAGTTTGACCCATGAGTGCAATGGAGGTACAGCTGCGGTGTAGGGCTGCGGTGATGTGTAGAAGTGTGTTTCAGAAAGTTGGGTTGATCTGACAACCAGAGCTTATAATTTCAGGGAAATAAAAAATGCTGCAACCTAAGTTTCCAATGTTGTAGCATGAGCTGCCAAAAGAGTAACATGAATTAATAACATGGTAACATGAGTTACTAATACAGTAACTTGAGTATATGGTAACATGAGTGACTCCTGACATGAGTTTCCAGTAAGGAAACAAGAGTTACTAATATAGTAACATGTATTACCAACATAGTAACATAAATGAGTAATGTGGTAACATGCGTGCTAATTTGGTACCACACTGGAAGAAAATGAAATGGAGGAACGTTTCATTCAATGTTTCGTTTATTTTAGAAATGAAAGTTGAAATGGAATTTAACTTTAATCGAATACTGAACGTCAGTTTAAGCCCCTGCATGCAATGATCGAGTTAATATAAAATTTGAGAACAAAATGTTAATGTAGGCGCACAAAAGGCTATGTCAAATATTTGGTGAGAGTATTTGTAGCAGTATTCATATTTTTTGGGTTTTTGAGAAATAAAGTATTGGTAATCCCGCTAAACCCTTTGGGCGGTGGAAGGTTATGTGATAATTGAGGAGTTTTAATGCACTGTTATGTAAGTACAACTTATATATAGAGAATAGTACCGTTCTTGGAGAATATTATAATTATTTGGAAAAAATAACATTGGGAGATTGAGAAAATTTTCGGAAAAATAGCGTAGTTTTCATAGGCAACTGTAATATAATTTGGATTTTGGTGTAATGATTTGGAAACTGGTGATGTTTTTCGAGGCCATGCTGTTGTCTGTCATTAGTTAGGCAGTTCCCATTTGACAGAAGACAGCGATGACACATTGTAATTATTTTAACCATTGCTCATTCAATAAATAACAACGTTCAACTAAATAAGTGAGTTTGTTCTGAGGATATTGATAAATAAATTCAGACTGCACTTACGTTAATGAAATCGAAGTTCGACGCTCGAATAAATAGGCATATTTGTTGGCTTTTTCAGATTTATTGTTAGATTTTGTTTCAACAAAATTATCTAATTAAATCTTATAGCGACGCTACATCTACGTTGTTTACAAACACACGTTTCGTTGCGCAAACTTCCCAAAGAATACCGCAGGTGACTTGGTCCAATGTTAAATTAAAGCTAATGTTGCACTTGCAGGAAATTCATTCCATCTTTTTGCCTTATTCGAACTGAGAGGCAAGTGCTCTTCTAGGCAAGTGCTCTACTATTCCATCCCACCAACTCTGAAGCACACACAGTGGGTGCAAGATACTTTGAAATCGAAATACTACAAATTGTGAAAACCGGGGACTTCTGCAATGCAAAGCAACGAGGCATTTTTGCTTAGAGATGTTTTGAATGGGAAATATGCTTGATTTTGAGGAAGTCTTTACGTTCTCTTTATAAGATAATTATGAACTCAGTCATGGATGATAACTACAAAAATCGGGTACGTAGGAGTTAGCTCAATATTTTGGAGATAGTTTCCCGCCAGAATAACCACCACTCCCCACCAAAAATGATCCCAAACAAGACGGGGGCAGAATATTTTGAAGCTCTTATTGTAATAATAATACTAGCGTACCCATCTCGTGAAAAGTGATTGGATTTGGTAATATTTGATGATCCACGAAAATCATTATATTAGGTTGATTTGTATAAAACAACATTCAAAAGCTACGAATTTTTTCCCTGACTAATTTATAGATGTAGACGGTAAATAAATCAAACGAAAACAGATCTGTACGATCAGCTCAAAAATATTTCAGATGATCTTTTTCGTCATGAATATCTAACACGAATTCCGTCTCCAATTCCCTCGCCAACCATGCAAGAATATATCATTCCCCTCGGAAAACATGTCACTCGATATCAAAGTCTTCGAGAATCGTTTGAGAAACCAGAACCACTCTCGTTCGATCTAGGTTGCAAGCCTTATGGCGAATGCCTCCTTCATCAAACTCCCTTTCCATAATGACGAACTCCAAATGCCATCTTCAAGAATGCTTAACCTTTCTCCCTTTCCTCATATTATTAGAGTTCTTTGTTGTCCTTTACAGCAACGTTTTATCCGGAGGAAAATTATCGGTAGCGTAGGTGCGTCTTGATATTTGTTGCTTACATCTTAATTTAAGCTTCAGATTCTTGTAACACTGATTGTACGCGTTTGTTCGCAACTATCACGTCCGAGGCTTAGAGTAGGTTACCCTCAAGTCAGTTGAGCCGAGACGCGCACCGAAGTAACAACAGAAAGAGTGTCTCCACCCTCCACCTGTTGAAACACTTTTACCGTAACAGCGTGGCAATCAAAATAGAAAGCTCGGCGTTGCCTATAATATTTTTCGTAACTCATCAACTACGAACTGAGCAGTCATTAAAGTGTATATTCAAGATATTACACATTCCCTTTCATCATCAGACACTGATTTAAAGTAGCATCAAAACTACATACTTGTTAACTCTTGCTTTGTGAATTTTCACTAACAAGGGCATTTCGATACTAACTTCCCACATCACTGTTAATTTTCGGTACCTGTGAAGTGAATTCAGCTTCCTATCTACAGAGTTGAGTGTTCCGAATGTATGTAAAGATGACTATGTGTTCATTTTTGTTATTTTCCTGAAGTAGCGAGCATTAGTGGGTTCTCTTAGTGATAAACTCCTTTATCTTTTTTTATGAGTCTTAATCACCTATTTGTTACGAGAAAAACGGATGAGAACGTTCCGTACCGGAAATATTTGTTATCCAAAGGTCCCGAGTAATTGTAATCAATAATTGTTATCTGAAGCTACTGAAGTATAAATTAAAATACTGTACCTCCACAGGCTTTTGAAAATTACTTGCTTACCATAATCCGGATGGTGACAGTTGATTCGTTTGTTCATTGATTAATATTGAGAGACATTAAAAACCCAAAATGAGATCTCAAATGATCTGCGATTTAGAAGAAATGAAATCGTGATATTGATGAGACAACAGAAATGGAGACGTAAAATGACCGACCTTAACAACTGACGGCAGAGCAATACGATCTGAGATACCACGAAAAAATAGGGAACTTTTGCACTTCACATTCACATGCATTTATATTTGGTGTATATTGATACTTGAGGGCTTTTCGGTCCGAGTATTGCAGCATTTCGTATCTGTTCAAAATAACTAGGAATGTTTTGGGCCATTACGTCCTCTGACCAACTAAAACACAGAAAATGTTTGGCCTGTAGCAAGTCATACTACCAAAACGATTATGTAAGGATATTTTTAAATGAAGAAAACTGTCACCAACAATCTAAGCAGTTTTTAGTAAAAGACTGTGGTGACAAGTGTGATAGGTCTATGTAGGGATTTGTTGCCTCGAATAAGGTGACCACTCACACTCGAGCAAGGTCGTCCGTCAGGTAAAATGTTTGTGTTCTTACTGCCACGCTTTCTGTATAGGCCAGTAAAATGCCACTTTAATTGAAGAAAAAAATAAGAGGGAAATATGTTTCTCGAACAATACAGGCAGAAGGAGGTGGAGAAAACTCAGCGATGTGGAGGAAGTGCCTCTAATAAAGGGTTCCTTAATTAACTTCTACGTTGATTGCGAGGAGGAGCAAGAGTTAGATCGAGAAAAATTATTAAGCGTTATAGCAGTTTAATGTGCTGCATCGGCTTTCAAAATGACATACGTGCGCGTACAAAAAATTGAGGAAAGTAAATTCCGACCTTAGTAATAGTGTGAAATTTACCGTAAATCGCTAATAGAAACAACGTTATTGCTTGGTAAATTAAGAAATTATTATTAATAATAATCTGAATTGATGAAAACAATCAACATTACTGAAATGTGTGCGCGTGAGTTCGAAAAAAAATGTTTGAGTAAAATATAATCGTGATAATGTTGAATTGCTTGAGAGTGTCTGTATAATAAAGATATTCAAATACACGCTAAAATATCTTACAAAAGATTGAGGGAGAGATGGAAGATATGGTCATTTTCACTCAAAAGCGATAAGGCAAGACCAATCAGAATGCATTCTTACTCACAGGTGGAGGGTTGCCTGCATTACAATATTTTAACATCTGTGACGCAATGGGAGGTTCGCAACAGTCGTGAAGGAAAACATCATTCGTAAAATTTGCCTTTCTTGAAACTCACATTCAGTTAAGTTGTACGGCGTCGACAGTGTTGAAATCGAGAACTGATACTAGAATAAAAATGAACTGAAAGAGCAGTTAAACGAGACCATGAAACTTTGAAAATATTTGCGTATAGGAGGTAATCATAGAGTGTATTGTTAACTAAATGCTTTTGTGTTTCTTGTTAACGTATACTGGAATTAGTGTGTAAAATTCTACTATCCTTCAACTCCATGTTTTAATAACTGATGGTCGTATCTGAGAAAGATAGTTGATTGGCAGGTAATATTTGGGATTTCAAAAATGTCACTAATTAATGTAGAGCAATCTGTAATTGCGAGTTCTCCGCATAGCGATTGTATATTAGAGTGTAATTAGTTTGAGTATAGTTTCGTAAAATTACCTGAGCGTGTTATGTTCCAAATAAAAGCATAAAAAAACGGTTTGGAGTTGTATGTCAGCCTAGAACCGAAACCTGGTGGGTACTCGTAATGATTTTCATTTTGCATTACGGGGTGCTGTTAACCTTTATGCTGTATCGGTATTATATTCGTGCAAATTGTAATATAATTTGCATATTTGTGTGGTGGTTTGTCAATTATCTAAACCAAAATTCCCTCGTTAATACAAATTAGCAAGGGGATCACTCATCTTGTGACATGTCGTGTTTCACACAACTATCTATATTACGTTTACGAGGGATTGCAACGCTACGAGGGAGGACTGCAGCTGACCCAAGCCTTCTTTTAGTACCTTGAAAAAAATGGATATATCGTGAGAGGTTTATTCTCGTCGAAACCAATAAGCTTTTGTGTAATCTTTTTTTAATCCTCCTGCTAATTAACCGCACCACGGACAATTACACGAAGAATGCCTCCACGCTTTCGCACGTCCAACATAAGTCGACAACCGCTGAACGCTCATCCTCACCCCCACACCCGCATCACCTCCTTCCTGGCTCTCCAAGGGAGTTCCACGTCATCAAGGTTACCAGTTCGCTTCGAAGAATATGTTGTCATGTGCAATGAATATTATATAAAGATGGGATCAGGTAGGAAAATGATTAAAGAAAAATATTGTTATGTAATGCTTTTTTATTAGTATTTTGTATTGGGACTTATGTGTAGTGTATTGTGCTTGTGTGTATTATGTGTAGTGTTTAAGGTAGGCACAATATGCCATGTGGGGTTCGTTGCTCGGTGGTTTGTTAGCCAGGACATTCTATACGGCTGTTTGATACCTAAATTGATACCAAGACCGTAAATCGTGGAAAGAAAAGCAAAAATATCAGGGAAGAAGGTATCTTCCGGTACTCTGAGGGGCAGGGAAAGGATAATAAATGGGAGAAGTTAAACGAAAAACGTATCCTTATTGAACTTTTTCCGTGTAGCAAAAGTCAGGAACTCACATGAGAAAACTTTCGGAATCGAAAACTCAGTTCTGCGCGAAACCTCTTTTTTGAATGCGCGAGCGTGAAAAGACGAGAACGAAACAAAAAACCCTCGAGTTGAAAGTGTGGAAAGTTAAGAAAATAAACCTGATTAGAATGCAAGGTCATGATCAATGAAATAAGTGAATATAGTTGACGAGAAAAGATAGGAAACTAATTACAGCAATTTTTTATTATGAGAGAATAGAGGCGTGTTTTACACTAACAGTCCGATTGATCGACTTAACTAAGGGCAGAAAAATCCAGAAGGATAAACATGCGGGGCAAGTTGACGAAATTACCTGATTAAAACATCGTTCCGATAATATCATATTACTCAAAATTACTTTTTATGTGATGAAATTATAGTCTGAATAGCGTGATAAAGTGAAATAAAATTATGTATAAATTTGACACAAAGGAATAAAATTTATGTTAATATTACTGGAATTGTCAGTAAGTGTGTCTAACTTACAGGTGGCGGGCTTTCCTTTCTCATGCTGGGAAGTATCACCTTACTTGCCTGTGCTCCGGAGAAAATTGTCTGCGCGTGATCAATTTACGAACTAAAACAGGAAAAAGAAGAACAGTATGAGTGTCAATACTTGAAGACAAGAAGTTAACCATGGTGTAGAGAATGCAAACGTAGTGTATCTGGTTTTACGTGTGTGTCGTTTGAATAAATGTGCATTGTAATTTTTGTGTTAAAGGATGCGTCCCTTTGAGTTCCTTTGTCATAGTATCATAATAATTGTTGGTAAGAAAGTTGACCGGTCAATTTTTAGAACGTCTTTTTATTAGCGTTTCCATGGTGTCGTAATTATTGCATTTCAATTTGTAATGCGAATTCTCCTCTAAGCGATCATGTAATAGAATATAATTGAATTTAAGTTGTGAGCGATTGAAAGCATTCCCACCCTCAAGCTCATTAGAGGACATTGTCTCAAGAACGCCGGGAAAATCACAAGAATAATAGTTATGGAGATGTCAGTCGGTTGTCACAAAACTTGCTGAGTGCCGTAATAATTCGATTTTGCAGGTTCACTGTGGTGTGTTATGTAAACTGTGCACATTTTCGCATGTCATTTGCATTATCATTTGTGCCGTGTGTGGAGGAGCGCTATTGCTCTATTCCGAGATTCTCTTGTTAATGTAAATAAACAATGTAATTAACAATGTAAATGTAAATTAACAAGGGGCCTTACGTCTTATGAGACATGTCCTTATAATTTTAACCAAGGATAATTTTGTTCATATTATAGAGATTAGATATAGGCTTTAGTTTCTCAATAATGAATTAGGATTGTGGGCCTTTACATCAATAAACTGTCAATATCTGTCGTTACACGTTTGTTCCAAAACGTATTGAAAGCTTGCTTTTGCCGGTTACCGAGAGCTAATGTGACATCACGGCTGAGGCTGGCAGGACGGTAACACACACACAGTGTTCCTTCGTAGGATCAGCGCCATCAAACCTCCTTAATATTTCAAACTGGTTTATGACAGTGAAACAAGGGTTGTGCGACTCATCATAAAAGACCTGAGGATGAGAAGATGAATCTTGCCTCGTTTAAATTTAATATAAATTTCTATCAGAAAACGATCCTTCTCTCCGTCCTCACCTCGAGCCCAAGCGGACTCGTAAGACGTCCTTGTTATTACTCTCATGTCGAATTCAACTTCTCTGTGAGCAGCTTTGGGATAAAAAGTTGTCAGTGCTTATCAGTTTCAGTATTGAAATAAGGGATTTTATATATTAATTCCATTTGGATGTTAAGAAGAGTGAGAACAAGGAATGGAAAAAAAGAGATGAAGTCCATAAATGATGACAATACTAAAATGCACGAATTACTGACTGCCTTGATGATCCGGCTTTATCGATGCACTCGACACACCTAAGAAAAATAATCGATCAAACGACGACCGAAATGAATGGTTCAATTACATTGCTAATGCCATCACATTATTGTGGAAGCGTATCGCAACCCCGTTATCACGACGATGTATCAGTATTTAATAAACATTTGTTATTAGAGTCGATCATCAAACAGTGCAACCTCATGTTTGAAGAACCTTAATGTAATTGGATCAAAATGAATCCCTGTTACACTCAATCATTCCCAAAGGAAATGAAGCATCGTATTAGTTGGATAACTGAGACTAATTTTAATCGGTATAAGTTGCAGTTCGGGTAAGTTAGTGTCGTAAATCTCCCAGATAAAATTTTGTTTTTGATATCTATTTCGGATCATCTAAGAGCTTTCAGGAGGACGGAGGTAACTCATCACAATGCACGTGCCACAGGATGCTGCATGCGCCACGTGATGCTGCACGTGTCACAAGCGTGTCTGAAACATCCAGGGACGTTATTTCCGTTGCAGAATTGCTTTTGACACAATAGTGGAATGTTCCCTGCGAACAGAAAGCTTTATCCGGCGCAGGAAAGGAAAAATTCGAGCGCCTCAACCGCCCCTCAGAGATGGTCCAAGAGTACTGTGGTAAATGTTTCAGTTTATAAAAGTAGGGCGTGACGAATGCCTAATCTGATAATAGCATGAGATTTCAAAAGTCGACGATAAAATATTTTTAAGTGGCTAAATTCAAAGCTGAAAAACCGAAGATTAAAATATTAACCCTGAAAAAGTCTAAGCTAGGAAAAGTTTAAACTGGGAAAATTCAAAGACAAAAAGTCTATGATAGCAAGAGTCGAGACAAAAACTACGATGGCAAAAAGCGTAATTAATCGAGGTTAAAATAGCTGTAGTTTCAAATTATTTTCTTCTCCAGTTTTCCATCAATGCGTCTATACTTATTCGATGAAAACAAGATTGTGGTTACGTTTTAGAACAAAAATACGAACTATTTTTTATCAGGAAGAATCCATGATAGAGTTTGTATTAAAATGTACAGATTTTCAGGCTTTGCACGATTTACCTGAGGGTTTAAAGAAACACTAGAAAAAAGTTTAGAACAAAATTTTAGGCCACCTGCCGCGTGAGCTTCATAAGTTCATGGACTTTATAAACAATCCATCAGATCTTCGTCTGCTTGAGCCTTCAATTTCAAGGAACCTTTAAAAGCAGCAGTTTTTAGGCAGGTTCTTATGCTTGAGTTCTGAATTAAAGGCTTAAGTTATTGAGGTTCTGATTTAATCATTGAATTACCGTTTTGATTTTTTGATTAAGTTACTAGGCTCAGTAAGTTACTCTTAAGTGACTTACGGAGCTTAACAAGTGACTCCTCAGCGAGTATACTGACTTGGGTAACCCACGAATTACCAGTGAGTGCGGAACCAAGTTTAGCAAGTTATTTCTTCGGGAGTAACACAAGTTAAGAAACTGCAACTCAGTGAGTAGCTGAGTAGCTATTTGCTATACATGGCAAATTATCATGATAACCAAATCATTAAACTGTATAATTATCCACTCTAGCGAATAACCCAGTTGGGCAAGTGGCCCAGTTAAAGGAACAGAGCAGTTTAACGAGTTGCCAGGGCTGCGATGAGGCCAGTTTGCACGTCTCTGTTCAGCATCGCCCAAGTTTGGCTCGAGATTAACTCAACGGGAGAAGTCAGAAATTCTGTGCCATTAATTTAATGAAGACGAGCCTTCGGCCAGCGCTGCCGCCTTAGTCTTGTGTGGAATCGTGCACTTGCGTCACACACTTGCGACATACCCCTACGTCACACCTACATCCCACATCTGCGGCACACACTTGCGTCATGCCTCTACGTCACACACTTGCGTTATATTTCTACGTCACACACTTGTGTCATATCCCTACGTCACACGCTTGCGTCATTTCCCTACGTCACACACTTGCGTCATATCCCTACGTCACACACTTGTGTCATTTCCCTATGTCACACACTTGCGTCATATCCCTACGTCACACACTTGCGTCATATCCCTGCGTCACACACTTGCGTCATATCCCTACGTCACACCTACATCCCACATCTGTGGCACACACTTGCGTCATGCCTGCGTAATTCTTCTGCGTTACACATCTGCATCATACGCCTACATTGTGCACCTGCATTATGCACTTCTGAAAAACATCTGCGTTGTACTCCTGCGTCATACAACTGCACCACACACATGCAACATACACCTATTTCCCAAACCTACATTATACAACTGCGTCATACACCTGCCTCACTCACCTGCACTAACACGTCACCATTAATGAATTTATGAAATATTTGAAGTGTGAAGGCCGGTATTATTGCATTGTGTGTGACTTATAAGGTATTACTGCGAAATGAATTCATTTCAGCTGTTACTTTTTGTTTAATTGTAACAGAACATGTTTGCTGGCTGCCGTATTTTAAAGATGGGACAAAATCACAGATAGTGACGGAAGGAGATAACTTTTAGAAGATTTGTCAAGAACGCACTTAATGTCTTCAACTCACACGAAATAACGTGTGTTGAGAAACAATCCGAATTGTGAAAAGTTTTATTCAAGCCTTTAGTTTTTGAAAGCCCAAATAACAATTACACCAAACATCATGGATGAAGTATTTAGATGTAGTGGCAAATGCATATTTTTTCATTGAAATGCTAACAAAATTTTATAATTTGTTTATGTCCGAACAAATTGTGGGATTTGCAAAAGTGTGATTTGCAGATCTCACTTTTTTATTCATCCCAAATTGATAATACAAGTCGTGCAAGCCCTTTGAGAATATTCACCTCTAAACCACCAAACAAACACCTGGGTATTCAGGATACAGAAATCCTGCATCAACGTAGAAATTTTCGAGCCGTGAAAATTCTGAAGCCATGTCGAGAACTCCGAACATTCAGGCGACAGAACAGCGAGTTGTGCTGAACCGCTCAACAAGCAACGATTCAGCAACCGCTTCTGTGCCCCAAATTTTGGCTTCTGCTGCACTGCGTCGTGACGCACGGTGCATTGTGACTTTGTTAGGGCAGTTGTAGCTCTCTGGCTTGGCTTGAAGTTAGAGTGTAGCTGGGAGTTGGTAATTAACGAGGTGCCATCAACAGCTGGGAGTTGGTAATTAACGAGGTACATCAACAGCTGGGAGTTGGTAATTAGTGTATGACATTCAAGTTAACCAACGTTCGCCTTTA
>JACJUY010008807.1:0-17655 GCA_014220935.1 Platorchestia sp. MABIK | reverse complement strand
ATCATTCTGCAATAATATGAGCAGGTAATTTGCTCTCGGTGTAGCTGAAGTGGGGGCACATTAGCTTCTACCTCCAAAGAGGATATAGGGGTCGTTTTCCTGCATCCTGTGGCAATTCGCAAGCAAGAGTTTTAAATAGGGTTTAATTTTGCTAGATTCGAGGGGCTGCCACTCCATAAAATGGGGCCGCGTAATCAAGTCTGCTACGAATCAATAGCGAGTACAGCTTAAGCAGCGTTTCTCGATCTGCACCCCAATGTCTGTGAGACTTGGATTGCAATAAATTTACAATGGGCAAGCAAGATATTCTCAGGCTATCAATATGCGGTCCCCATCGAAGATGTGGGGCATCCATGACTACTCCAAGAAATCGAAACTGTTGTACATATTCTAATTCATGGCCATTAATTTTTAACGGGAGAGTTGCGATTCTCTTATTATTGAAGTACAAACATATAGTTTTTTGAAGATTCAGCTTGAGGCCCCACTGCTTGGTCCATTTGTAGAAGGAGTTCAACTGAGCTTGGAGTCTAGTGGTCGCAGTGTTAATATCACAGTGGGAGGCAAAGAATGAAATATCGTCAGCATATTCTATTGATCGTACTCCCATCTCTATAGGGATGTCTCTCAGCATTACATTAAAAAGAAGGGGGAGAGAATAGCCCCTTGGGGAACACCAGAGCTTATATTTTTTAAGGAAGAATACTCTCCTTCAAAAAATACCTTGAACGATCTGTTGGAAAGGTAAAACTGCGACCAGCGAAGCAGCTTGCCCTCGACTCCACTCACGCTGAGCTTGTACAGAAGTCCATTATGCCATACTGTGTCAAATGCACTGGTCAGATCACAGAAAGCTGACAATGGACTTTGTTCTCAAAGCCAGGCGCACAGCTGTCTCAAGTCGAGCAACCTGATCAACAGTTGACATCCGGCGTCTAAAGCCTCCTTGGGCTTTTCGGAAAGAGTTGTTCTTCTCAAACGCATAATTCAGGCGCCTGTTTATGAGGGACTCCATTAGTTTGCCAACACAGGAAAGTAAAGATATAGGGCGGAAAGAGTTCACAGATGACAGAGGCTTATTTAGCTTGGGTTTTGTATGATGAGAGCAGTCTTCCAGGATTCAGGTATGGTACCTGAATGTAGGCTTTGGTTACGATTTCTAAAAGCCAAAGTTTATAGCTCTCTGGAGGATGAGACAGATGTGCATTATAGATTTGATCAAGACCGGCACTAGTTTACTTAAGAGTACTGAGACTTAAGTTGAGTTCGCCCACAGAAAATGGTTCATCAATGGACGAAGCTACATCAGTACTCAGTGAGAAGGCAAGTGGAAGAGTAATGAAGGAAGGGTAGGGGTTAGGAGCAGGAGCGGTAAGAACCTCCTCATAGAAAGAGGCTACCCAGGTAGCAAGAAATTATTAGGATAACATTGGGTTGATAATTATTTATTGACCCGATATTGTAATCTTGGATTACAGTAATAGACTAATAACAAGACAATATCGAAAAAAGATAAACTTATTTATGATATCAACTTGTTATTGGGACAGTGTAGTAAATAGTTTTATTTCTAATATTTAACTAACAGTGTATATGTATGTGTATGATATTCAAATAAGTGGAAACTATCTCATAAGAATTAAAAATCTCGCAATTTAATAAAATTTGTTAAAATATAAATTATTATTTCCCAAACATTGGATTGATATCGTACACCAATAATACGGAGTAATTTGTATAAAATGTACCAATTAAGTTAATGAATAGTTATTTCAGTCATTAATAAGTGCAGATATATTTGACAGATTTCAAGAAATGTGAATACGTTGCAATAATATGTATATTCAGAATTAGTGTATTCACTGGTTCACAGTTCTTGTTTTTTCAGTCGTCCAATGAGTTTCGAAGGTCTAGTTTTTCAAAAAAATATGCTAACATCGTTTGTCATATGTTACCATAGCAATAAATGTCTATATATTGAACAATTACGCGTACTTGACGGGATCAAACTGCATGTACGGGTTGCCCGACCACCTTGTATTTTTCTAAGGAACATTTTGTAGTGCTTTAACTTAGTTACCCCTCAAATCTCAATTCTAGTCTATTTATGTATGCTCAGTAACCTTGATATACGCCCAATGTGAATACTTCTAACTTAAATTTAATATCTCATCTGCGTTTCACCGATACCAAGTAGAGGGGAAGTGTAAGTAAGGCCGCCGATTCACGCCGCTAACGGAACTCATTGGCGAAAGCAGCTGCATGTGGTCTAACAACCTCGGTATCAAGACCATAGTGACAATTAATAGTTGATATTGGAGAAGTGAATATATCATTATCGGGAAAATTTTGTTTTACGAATATCAACCTTATATCAAGGATTGAGTATCAATCCAATGATATTGTAGGGAACACCTCATTATCTCATTAATATTGGTACAATAATTAGTTGATATTGGGTTGATTGATGATAATATTGTTATTGGGCCAATATTTTTTTCCAATATCAACCGAATTTTCCAAAATAAGGTATTTTCCCAATGTTCATTTTGAATATCCAGTCAATATTGAGACTGTGTATTGGCTCAATATTAGGTCAATAAATTTTGCTACCTGGGTAATGCTTCAGCTTTTGAAGCGGAGTCTGAAACTATGGAATTTTGCACAAGAAATGGGCTAGTTTTTCTGGTACAGGAGGCTTGCAATCGAGTCACCTGTCTCCACACTTTAGCTACAGGGGTGTCAGCAGAGATTGTGCTGCAAAATTTTTCCCAAGAAGCTTTTTTGGCCGCTTTAACCTGGCATTTTAACATAGCTTGGCAACGCTTATAATTGATTAAATTTACTGGAGATGGTTGTGAGATCAATGTTCTTTTTGCTGCTCTGTGGGCAGTTAAGGCATCAGCACATTTTTTATTCCACCATGGTTTGGCATACCGAGGTGAAATATTTTCTTTGGATTGCTGAAAGTTTTTTTGACTAACAGAAATTAACCTATTTTTAAAGTTCCTGTAACTTACGTCCAGGTCAGGAGACTCAGCTGTTCCTGAATGAAGCAGATCATTTCTTCACACGTCCCAGCACCCAGTGCTGAACTTCCATGTTGGCCGCGCCCTACACTTGGCAGTGGTGGGAGTTACTCCAAAACTGGTGACCACAGGGTAATGGTCACTGCCCATGTCCTGCTCGGTATGTACGGAGGCACCAGGATGCAGAGTAGCAGATATTAGTGCAAGATCTAAAGTTGAAAAGGAATTTTGGTAAACATTAAAGTAAGTTGGGAGACCAGGGGGCGTAAGCACTGTTACTGATGGGTCTTGAAGTAGCACATCTATTAGGTTCCTACCAGTGGGATTAGGTATCTTATTCGGTTCCCATAGGGGGCTGTGGGCATTGAAATCTCCAACAATACAACGGATGGGTTCAAGTTGATTAAAGAAATGATTGAGCTCTTGAGATGAGACTACTTGATTTGGGTTATATGTATTAAGAATTGAGAGAAGTGAATTATTCTTTAAAATTAAATTAATTCCTAGAGCTTCAAGTTTACCTAAAGGAAATGGCTGTAGAGCCAGTTCAAGATAGGAGACATCATTTCTTATTCATATAGCTATTCCTCCTCCAGCGTGCGCAGCTCCTCTATGCTTGTATATGACTGAATAGCCAATAAACCTAAACTGACTTTGTTCAGAGAGCCAGGTTTCATTCAAGCATACAATATGTGGCTTTGTACTATACAAGTGAATTTTGAAAGGGGAGATCTTGTTACTGAGGCTTCTGCAGTTCCACTGGAGGATTTGAATTTCATTTCCTAGGGGCATTTGGTAGTTTGTTTAGATTATTCTTACCTGTATTTAGATCTTGCTTCCCTCTGTAGTGATGGGATTTACCTCCAATGATGGGAGAAGGCTGTACCTCCTTCACTCTCTTAGCCTTCTTGGTCTGGTTCTCACCACTGACGGATGGAGCGGAGGCCACTCGCTTCCCACTCACTGCATGAGGCACTTGGTTGGACTGGAGCTTGAGATTCAGGATTAACACACTGGTCCAGCTTCTTAGGGAGAGAAAAATCTTTAGTGACAAGAGAAGCTATGAGCAGTTTTGTGTGCAGGGATGGTTTTAAATGAAAGGTTTCTTCAGTAAGTTTAGTTATAGTCTCTAGCACATTGATATCTACATTAGACTGGTTAAATACAGAAAGCAATTTTGCCAGTAGCTACAAGTTGGGCTACAGAAACATTCTGAAGAGTTTGTGAGGCCTGTGCTTGAGTCGTTTGTGTGCCAATGGTTTTAGTAGGTATTACTGGAATGTTTTCTCTAGTAGAAATTCCTTGAGTTGAGTTAGGTAAACGAGGGGCACAAGGCTGAGGTAAGCGTGAGGCCGAGGTCTCAAACTGAACAGGCAAGTTGGAATTTTCGTTTTCTGAATTGTTTATTTGCATGAGGGCCTCTTTATAGGATAGTTTATTTACTAGTCTTGTTTATTTACTAATCGTCCAGCTCCGCCGGCGTCGTCGTCTTTTTTCTACGTCAGGCACTCTAGAATAATATCTATATTTTCAAGAAGAAAAACCATTGAAGTAACTTCATGCTTCCTTATTATGCAAAAGCTCGGTCACCGCACAGTATCCTCTTCGTTGGAACTAAAACTTGGAACTCAATCCCTGCGGAGATCCGTGAAAGTAATTTTTACAAAGTATTCAAAATAAATCTTGAATTTCATTTCCTAGCGTGATATTAGTCATGTGATATAACCAAGTCATATCCTTTCTTCTACATGACTTCTCCTGATAAGGTTATTTGGCATGGGTAATATCGTTGATCTTGTGTCTGTTCTTAAATCGTTTCTAGAATATACTGTTAACATATGACCCATATAAACAAATTTATAAAATGAAACATCGAATATCAAGTTAACTAATCCATTGATCAGTCTAATGCTTAACTAGGTTAGGTGAATTAGGTTAAACATTATTGTACACCTTAGAATAGCGTTGATGGTAGGATGCCCCAAAAGTCGCTGAACTTGTTCGAGCCCACAGGTAGCTATACTCAAATTTGATCATTGTAATAGACTTAAAAAACTATTTATTTCTGTATCGCTCGTGGTAAATAAACTGTTTTAAATTGTTTAAATTGTGAATGTGCTACTCTGCGGCGTCCGCGTAGCGAGCTTAGAGGGAGAGGACGTTACATTTTCCACTCTCACCCGAAATGTCAGGTTCTTCAGGGATTTCCCAAAGAACAATGGTGATTTTCCTCTCAAACTGGCAGCAACGAGATCTCTCATTATACCATAGGACCAAGTCGTATCTTATACCTTTACGAGATTGAAAAATACTACCAGAACAGTTTCATTAAAGTCGAGCGCCTTCCATTCGTAAATATCAAATCTCTCGAGATGATCTAATACCGTTTGATTTATTCGGAAATCACCCTGAATATTAGTATTTCGTTTTTTTACAAAATATTCAAAAAATATTCTATCAATCATTTTTTCATAGGTTTTACAGACAACTGGTCAATGTGATGAATCTATAATTATTGGAGTTGCTGTGGTCCTTGTCAAGGTTTGGAAAAAGAATTACTATCGTTTTTTTACAGAGTTGGAAAACATTCTTTAACCTATAGCATGTTGTTCACCTCTAGTAAGTAACGGTAAGCATTGTCCGGCATGTTCTTGATCATGAGGTTGCTGATGTTATCTGGTCCAGGCGTCGTGGTTCCATTGGTCCTGATGGCTGACATTAATTCCTGCACGGTGAAAAGCCATTGTAAGGTTCGCTGTGGTCGCTTAAGAGGGCAATTGAAATTTATTCGATTAGTTGTTTGAATCGCTTAAATTCATCTGAATAGTTGATGTTGCTGGATACGTTTTTGAAAGTCTCCGCGAACTTTTCTGCAATTTCGCTCACATCTGAAAATTGAGCGTTTCCTTCTTTATTTAGCATTCTTATTTACCTCTTTGCTGTGCCATGGATTGTTTTACTTTGTCCCAAATGTAGTTCCTAGGTGTGTTGGTGCTGAGGTTCGAGACGTATTCTCTCCAGCTGTTTTGTTTCCTCTTTCATAGCGTCTTCGCTTTAACCGTTCTTGCTCTCTTTCACCTCTACTTGTCTTTCATTTTCCTAATCCTCTTATGCAGCCTTTAAGGCTTCTCTTTTTCTTTAAGCTGCTTTAGCTGTCTACCATAGTTTTGCATAGAATCGTCGTCTTTGGAACTTAGGTACCCGCCTTTCAGCATAAGGACGATCTCACATTTAGGTCTAACCACTGCATCAAGGTCTTCTGGTATTTCAAATTCTTGCTCATTTTTTCTACGGATAAAGTCAACGTTATAGGAAAGTGCAGTTCCGCACGTTTGTCTTCCGATAAAAATGTAAAACTGGCTGGTAGTCAGAGCTTGGCAGCCTATTGTGAAAGAGCTGTGGGGAGTGGAGACGGGGGTTCTTGTGGCCGTTAGTAACAGCATACCACAAACTATAATGCAGTTACCATTATCATTGGAAGTATGTGCCAGACGCATACTTCTTCCTCAACATGAATTCACAATATGCTCTATGTATCTTCCACCATCGCTGCCAAACTCGGTATTAATTGCAGAGCTGCCACTTTTACTTCCACTTCTACCTCCACCTTTTATTATCTCAATTGACTCTAATGCCAATCATCAATCATGGGTTCCTGCGCTTCGGACAGCAGAGGAAATGTTATGAGTCATTGGGTAACAGTAAACAACCTTGTGCTACTGAACACCACGGAACCAACTTTTTTGTCCTCAATTGGCACCCTAACTCAAACAGACCTGACAGTAACTACCCCTGATATAGCTCCTATGTTTACATGGTCACCCTTATTAGACCCTTACCAACAGTGGCTATTTTCCTTTACTGATCTCATCAGAATGTGCTACACCAAGCTGTCAACAACCTAGGTGGTACATCAAATCAGCTGATTGAGGCAAATTTCAAGAAGTCCTCTGCCTTCCGAAGACTTACTTATCCCCTACGCAGGCCTGTGGAGCGCGAACCACAAGCATCATGGATGCAGCCTCTAAATCCATCCCTTGCTCTCTACCAGGAAAAAGAACACCAACAAATAGCTGGTGGAACAAAGAATACGCCGTAGCAAGGCGCCAAAAGCAGCAAGCGTTATCTCGCTATAAAAACTATTTAGGAGACATTACCTTGTCGATAGCCTTCAAAAAAGCCAGAACTATATTTAGGCGTTGCATAGCCAGAGCTAGGTCAAAGAGCTGGACAGACTATCTGTCTAGTATTACATGCAGAGCCCACAGTGGACAAGTCTGGAATAAAGTGCGAACACTATCTGCAAAGTTCTTCCCCATAGCTATAGTTTTAAAGAATGGGATTGATAACATAGCGGACAAGTTGATCTCAAACATTCTTGGCCTGTAATATTCAATTTAAAATAACTCCACATCAAATGACCCTCGTTTCATTGTTAGAAAGAAAATAATTACAAGTGAGCTGCCTCGCACACAGCATAACTCAACTGAATGGTACAATAAACCATTCAAATGAGAGAATTAACTACAGCACTAAGCAACTTCTCATCTCGAGCCCCTAGTGAAGATCGCATTCCTTTCAGCTTTCTTCAACACCTCATTGGAAGGCAACTTGAGGAGTAATTGAACTTCTATAATTTTTTATTCATGCATGGATTGCCACACCATTGGTGGGAAGCTATAATTGTACCCTTACTGAAATCTGGTAAACCATCTTCTTCTGCTGCATCATACCGCCCTATTGCTCTCACCAACTGTTTAGGTAAGATCATGGAAAAGATGGCAAATTAGCACCTCTGGTCCTTCTTAGAAAAAACTCCTACTACGACCCAACTCAGAGTGGTTTTAGAACAGGGCACAGTACGCTTCATGCACTGTCTCGCTTGGAGGCTTCAGTGAGGGAAGCTTTACTGACCCGAAATTATCGCCTAGCCATTTTCCTAGACATTGAGCGAGCTAATGAGTCTGTCTGGAATGATGGTGTTTTATTCGAACTGCATGAACGTGGTCTCGAGGGTAATATTGCTGTCTACATAAAAAATTACCTACAGCTCCGATATATACGGGTGAGAGTTGCAGATCAGCAGTCAGATTCTTTTCCCCTTCTTTGTGGAGTGCCTCAGGGATCGGTCGTAAGCCCCACACTTTTCACACTTATTGTAAACGACCTTTTTACTGAAGTGCATACACCAGTACAACACTCTCTGTGTGCTGATGATGGAGCCATGCGGATTATCACGTCAGCTCTTACTGAGGCAACCACAGTAATGCAAACTGCACTGAACACTATTGGAAAATGGTCCCAATAATGGGGTCTTCAAGTCTCAGCAGCCAAAACTTCAGCTGTTTTGTTTACCCATAGGTACGACTCACCTCCCCGACTGAGGTTGGGAAACGTTTTTCTTACCTTCAAAAATAACATAAGATTTCTAGGCATCACTTTTGATAGGAATTTAACATAGAGGCCCCATATTACTTCATTGCACTCTTCATGCCAGTCAGATATGAGACTTCTCTCAGTCATTTAAGCCAAGAGGTGGGGTGCTGATGCCACGGCCCATCGTAGATTATACAAAGCCCTGATTTGCTCTAAGCTCGACTACGCCTGCTTTCTCGATGCAACTGCTGCTCCCACTCATCTTCTAATGTTAGACCGCATCCAATATGCAGCATCACGCCTTATCAGTGGTGCCCTTAGGTGCACACCCATAGTTAAACTGGAAGCTGAAGCAGAGCTTGTGCCTCTTGCATATCGCCGTCGCCAATTGCTGTTGTCTGACTGTACTCGAATTCTCACCATCTCTGAGCACCCGGTCCGATAACTGTTGTTGACCTACTACCCATATGCTCTCTATGCTCACTTTAGTCGCCCAATCCCTGTATCAGGCCGAGCCTACGAGGAGTTTAGTAAGCTGGTTCTTCATTTTTCCCAGATTCTGACAATTCCAATACACTTGAGATATCATTCAGTCCAAAGCCCAGTCTTTCTGACATTAGCAGACGTACAAAAACATTCAAGGGATCCCATCAATTGGCAACAAATGTTTTATGACCTTGTTCACAGTTCATACAGTACGAACCAAATAGTCTACATAGATGGATCTGTACAGAATGACAAGGCCGGATGGGGAGTACATGAGAGAAATTTCCAACTCAAGGCTCACCTCTCCCTTGGACCTCTATTTTCACTGCTGAACTATATGCCATTTACATAGCATTTCAGTTCATAGCCAAAAAACCAGGAGTCTTTGTAATCTTCTCGGACTCTTTATGTGCATTGACTGCACTGAAATCAAACAAAGCTCCCAAATACTATCTGCTACACTGGATAGCAAAGGCTATCAACCAGCTTCCTAGAGGCAAAGTCTCCCTGGAGTGGGTGCCTACCATGTCCTGGTAATGAGGCTGCGGATATGCTAGCACAGTCCGCTTTAAGTATTCCTCTGATAACTCAAATACCTAAATTCACATCAGAACTTAACTCCTTTTTGTCACCTCCATGCAACAAGAAAGGCTGAGGGCATAGAAGCAGCACCCACCAATCATAAATGGAATAAACCCTTCATTGATTCCTCTCCTATCTTCACTCTCACGCAGCCAACAAGTCATCATCTCAAAGTCAATCTCAAAAACTCGGTGTCTGTAAATTGACTCAAGGGCACTATTTGACTGGTACCCCGCCTCCTTCCTACCAAGGATGCAACCGCAAACTTACCTTCACGCAACAAGCGTACGCTAGACCATCTTACGGTGAAATTCACATCAGGCGTAATATCAGAGGTCAGAGTGAGATCTATTATTGTTCCTGAAATATAGGTTGCGAAATTGTTACTTACATTAAAATTATGTAAAAGGAAATTCTACAGCAATCGTCCTTGTCGATTTATTGTATTATTGCCCCAATCACTATGATTGGGCATTAAAATCTCCCATTATGACCACCGGCTTTGGGATGGCTCTCATTATGGTAAACAATTCTTCGAGATTTACACAGATTTTTTTGGTAGATAAACAGATGCGACAGTAATAACTTTAAACCAATTTAGACCTATTCTTGTTGCCGCTATTTGGGCCGACGACTGGATTTGAATTTCTTGTGTAGTTATCGATGAGTACTTTGGATATAATGCTAACCCCCCTCCACATGGAACCTGTGGTTATAATAGCCTTGTTTGCGGAAACCGTTGTATCCTGATATTGGTAATATGAAATCATTGCCATAGAATTTCTCCTATATAGACGGCTAACATGGTATAATGCTAACCCCCCTCCACATGGAACCTGTGGTTATAATAGCCTTGTTTGCGGAAACCGTTGTATCCTGATATTGGTAATACGAAATCATTGCCATAGAATTTCTCCTACACGGCTAACAGCCGATATTCTGAACCACTCTTTCAATATTTCAATCAATATCATAGGAATATTAAATTCACAAGCGAGCTAAAAGTGAATACTGACTTGTCTTTTTAAGATTTGAGATTTGTGAGAGCTGAAAACAAATTCCTGACTTTAAGCGTTCCTAAAAGCTACATAAACGGGATTGGGTACGAACTTTTCCAATGATGTTTGCAAAATACAAAATTTCACGGATAGTAATCTTAATACATTCATCGCGTATTCACGGTTGTTAACGTTTGGTTTCGTTAGGTTGTATATAAGTTGCAGAATTGGAAAATCGACTTTACTGCTCGAATACATTTTCATCCTTCCCAAGAAATATGTAAATACAATTGGACGATGACATTTCACCTTGAATGATAAGTTATTCATTAAAAAGGTTTCGAAACAGATGAAATGTCATTCATTTACATCAGAACGTGAATTAGAAATTTACCGATTGAAACACATATAGCCCAATACTCGACAAACGTATTAATTCATCGAGTTTTTGAAACTTCAAAATTAGAAGTTTATTGTTATATTTTTTTATATTGTCTCATTTAGAAATAAATTATTGTTATATTCTCACGATATAACTGCCCTACATCTTTAATTATAAAGAAATCGCTACGAGGAATACTGAAATGCTACGTCTGGCCAACGACTTTCATCTCCTTGAAACCGTAAATAAAGATAAACTCTCGCGGATCAGCACAACTTCGAGTCAACTCCACAATCTGCCTCTCGTGCCATTTCACGAAACATCGCCTACAACATCACCTAGAGCATCTTCTACAACCAGATGCCAGCCGATGCCACGCCTTACCATCACCACCAGCTTCCCTCCTCTACATCACCACCACGACGCTGCTGTGGGTCTGCAACTCCAAGTTATCAGATACCACTTTCTCATTTCTCTATCACAATGTACTTCTTGTATTTGAAATCTTTATCATCCAGGATATTATTAATTGCTATAGATAGAATGCGGGATCCTAATTAATGTTTATCACTATCGTGGGCTTTTCACTTATTAATAATTAACTGCTATAGTAACACGCTGTTCGTAACGTGTTTGTTCGCTAAGGTAGAGACGCCCTCGGCTCCTCAAGGGGAAGGGGCAACAGGGAGTCTGACGCGAGGGTCTTACGCAGGCAGTCTTACGCGAGAGTCTAACGCGGGGGCTCGTCAAAGGCAGTCAAGGCACTTAGATATTGAAGAGAAACGATACAAAATCATTTAAGCCTATTGGTGTCTTCCTCTGCGGTTCATCGCTTTTGGCGATGGACCCGCTTTGTTTTGAACGATTGTAAAAGTGACAATTGACTATATTAACTGGAGATTCGACTTATTCTATTTAATAGTAAATCCTGATCGTAAAAGCAGCCAACTTCCTCGTACTTACTTCATCAACGCCAAACAAACTGGATCCCGCAGATAAGTTAAACATATTTACTATGTGTCTAACCAGCTTCTCTCTCCGCAGCATTGTGATGTATTTAGGTGTCTGCGTTAATAACCAACCTTTGTAATCTTTCGTGTCTTTGATTCCCTTTGTAAGTTAGGAAGAAATGGCGATGATGAGGAGATGATGATGAGAATATAATGATAAAATGCACGTTAATAATAGCCTTTAGCTCTGACCTCACGCTTACCGAAGAACAAAGATAATCAATTAAATATGAAGACCGTCATTGATAATTGATTTACTATAAATATTATTTGCCCAAATATCGGGCTGGTGGCAGCTCCAATTATTTTATCATGATTGATGAATTATAGAAAATAAATGAATGTGGCGAATAGCAATGTCACGACAATTAATAAAGAAAAAGAACATCCATTACGATGAGCATCAGCGTGCGGAAACTACGAACTAAACTACGATGGCGACTCGATGAAATAATCCACACCGAAGATCAAAACATTATTTCTGTTCGAATAATTGCACGAAGAATATTTTTACTATGGAATTACGGATTTTTTTGGAAAGAAAGCTCACTGCGGAGCAAAAAAGTTTTCACTGTGTCGAGGGTAAGCTTGTATTTTCAGTACCTTTTATAGGTCCCCGTACCATGAAAATGAAAATTGAAGCATTGTCAACAGTTGAGAGATTATTTCCTTACTAAGACCTAGTGTGTATTTTCAAATGATTGGAAAACCAGTTCATACTTTAAACGAAAGGAGACTCCGGATGTAATGTTGCACGCCTCAGTGGTATATCAGTGTACGAGTAAATGGAACCGCTGCGGGCGATCTTACATTGGACACACAAGGCCACTACTAATTTTCTTGATGAGTGCACAACGCAGAGGAGTCTCTTTTCGCACTGGCCATAACCTGACCAAGCCATCCAACTCGTCTATAAGAAACCATCGTTTAAAGAAAAACCATGTTTTCAAAATAACGAATTTCAAAATTTTTGATTCAGCGCCAAATTTGTCTGATCTTCGCATTTTAGAGTCGATTCACATTAAAAAAAACATCTGTCAATAAATGTGATTCGGAAGTGCACCTTTAAATTGTTTGTTACAATTTTCTTTGATTTTGTTTTATTTTTATCTTTTACACGTCAATGTTTTATTTTCGGTCTATTCAGAAGAATTGAGAGTTCAAATTTATTTTAACACTTTGATTTATTGTTTTTCATAACACTGAAGATGGATTTTTTTATTATCCGAAACGTTTGTTTTTATCATGATATTCTTAGCTACGTTGGTTTTTCATTTAATCCTGCAAGTAAGATTTCCTAGAAATCGGCCTATATTTCATCTATTTTATTGCACAAAAATACACAATTGAAAGTTAAGAAACAGGGCAAAACACACGATGCTAAATATGATTACCTGTTCGTTATTGCGAGGGGATATGAACTGAGGGTATCATTCAGAACCGTCTAAAGCTTAAAAATACACTAAGACTAATATTCGCATGCCAGTGTAGAACTGCGATTTTGCTGAATTAGGCAACTGACCGAGACTAAATTGCTACACTTTCCAAATGCTCATGAACAGCTGAAAATAGTGGTTTGTTAAAATAAATCCTGTTCTAGTACTCCTACCAGAATGCTCGCGAACTTTAGTGCTAAGAGTGCGGGATTATGGAGAATTCTAACATTCCCCATTGCCCTGAGAGTCACATTAGAGTTCAACCTTTAGTTTCAGATGGCGTGGTTCGGGGCAGGTGAGCTGGGAGCTGCTCTTGCTGTTGTTTATTAGATACTTTTAAATTTTTGATACCTTAGCATACCCTGATGTGTGCATTACGATTTTGATACGGTTTTATGCTCGCGTCCTTGGTGCTGTAATGGTAGTACTTAGTGAACTCGGAGTGAGCTCTGTCAGGGAGCAGATGGGTCCTGCGGAGTCTCGTATTGACTTGCCTGGCTATCGGACCTGTCGTATTGGATCGGATATACAAAACAGTCTACCTGAGTCAGAGACATGAAAACGATTGTTCTACAACGGTTCCCAAGTACAGAATAATCCTAGGTGCGGTTGTTGTAATATACTCTAGAGCGTAAGAGATGGTATGATAATATGCACTACACTAGCTTAACAAGAGCATTTCTGAACGTGAATAAGAAAGAAGACATGAATGCCCTATAAGGGTATCATAATAGAAAAAATTACATTATCTTTGAAATATGGTGCAGAATGTCTGCAATTGATAAACACACGTAGGTACCACGACGGTCTAGTTTGATGCTTGCATAAAAACGCAGCAATAAAGATTATGAACTTTGTGGGTTGAAAACATGACATTTAACATGTACAAGACATTTAAGCTTTGGATTGCTTTACAATAATAAAATGAAATGATGTGTTGGGTAGTGTTAGAAGATGGGATTGAAAAAAAAGGCGGTATGTATTGTTTATATGCTAGTTGCTAGTCCAGTGCACACAGGTGCATGCGCACATATGCACACCCAAATGCACACATACACCCATGTACGTACACACATATACAAGTAAGCATGTTTGCAAATCCCAGCGTATAAGCGATCAAATCATTGCAAATCGCATACTTAAAACTGTTGTTTAATGTCTTGAATTATAAGACAATGAGCGAGGGAGATTATTCAGCAATGGAGATACCAGGCAAATGAGATTCGTCAATACTTTTTCAGTGTGTTCTGTAACTAAGAATTATTTTTGAGACGCTAGATGACGAGTTACTTTGGCTTTAAATTCTCTCGGTCTTTGAGGGATTTTAATACTCAGGGGAAGAGAAAACAGTAAACGACCAGTAAATATTTTTTTGCAGCCCCAAGAAATACAAAATGGTAAGAAATAAACAAAAATTGGAGTAAATCAAGTAGACTTTCAGCTCAATTAGAAGAGAAAACTCGAGTTTAACAGTAGCTTTATTTTTGTGAAGTTCATTAGAACTTGAGGACACCCGATTTGGAAGAATAGCCTACACATGAGAAAATTTGTTGAAATAAAGCTGGTATTAATAAAAAATGGCATTCTCTAAATTTTAGCAAGGAACAACCCCGTAGCAGCCTTCACACTACACCCCCTGTTAATCGTCATATGGTCGCCTCCGTGAAGCTGGTTTAAATAGCTACCCTCTATCTAGAAAAAGGAATTCTAAAATATTCGATGTACATCCAATAGTTGATAATTAAACTGATGACGACCATGTGTTGACGAGAAAAGGATCTAAAATGCGTATCGTGGCTCATTTGAGACTACGAGGACTCACTGCTCCCCAGTCCCGCCTCCGCATACTCTATTCCGGCTATGCTGGGAATGAAGGGGCGATCTTCAGTGTTACCCTCGAACCGGTTCATGCAATAAGTAGATTGAACAACATGGTGCAACAAAGACTTCAAGGAGGACTGCAACCAGGCTTCCAGAGGGTTGATAAATGAAGAGATTGGAGGGAGGCCTATGTCATTTTAAATGAGGTTTTGGAACCGCAACACACTATCAGCGTCCCTGTAGTGGCATTCGCGCTATTATTCTCGTCCCGCTTGCGATTGCTCGCAGTAGAGGGAATTGTAGAAATCCAGTAACTAAGAGAAAAGAGAACTTACCAATTGGGTCTCTGGTAACTACCTATGCAGAATAACTGCAACTTAGATTAAGTTTTTTAATGGAAATAAAATCTAAAATTTATATGGTAAATAATTAAAAGAAATAAATAATTCATCAATTAATATTAATTCTATTAAAAATATATCATTCAATCAGATGAGGAGATGAAGTGTATTCAAATTTCGCATCTCCCATAAGACCATATTACCTTTGAACTTTTATCAACCGCAAAAACTGATGTCATTCGAAGTTTTCATTTTCCATGCAGTCCCGTACCAGCCCCGTACCAGTCTCGTACCAGAACCTGTTGAGCTGCTGTCTAACGTAACTGCTGTGCATTAAACCGAGTGTCAGTCCGGCCAAGCGTCAGAGCTGCTTTTTGGTCCGGCCATAATCAGTTTGGTTTCGGCACTCTTCAGCAGCACTTCAAGACTCGCTACAAGATATACACTTCGTTCTCAGCGGCAGGCGACTCAACGGTTCTAAAACTTTCTACAATCTTCAATTCTTCAACCTGGACCCCAAAATTCTCCGTGGAATTTTAATTTAAGGAAATCTACAACAAGATGAGAGCTTAAACCAAAAGAGCGGGGGACGGCAGCAGGCTACTGGCGTCGCATGGACGGAAGACACCCGAGGCCCTCGGAGGTTCGTCCTTTTCTAATAGCAAAAGGTCTTTTCGGGGGCTAGTGTGAGATTTGGGTGCTTCGCTCCTCATAATGTTTTATCCGCAAATGAATTAATATTTAAGGGGGTCACTTCAGGGCAAATCTCCTAAGGAGGTCGGAATAGGAGGTCGGAAGGAGCCAGTCCAAAGGTCGGAAGGAGCCAGATGTGAGCGATTTTTTTTTTTAAAGGATCCTTTAGTTAGGTGATGGATTATTGTGTCCTAATATTTTATGGCGCTACTGACGCTAGAACCCCCCTCCTCCCTCCCCAGGGGGGTCCAAAGGGGATCGGAAGGAGCCAGATATAACTTAATTCTTTTTTGTTGGGAAATGATCCTGACATGGATTGTTGTGGCTTGGATTTGCTCACGAAGATTACTTCCCAAATCAACTTGAGCAGGAGTAGTTAGCTTTCGTGGGAGCGAGGAGTAGTGAGGTTTCTCAGGCACCCATGTTTATCAAACAACGCTCGAGCAAAGAGCGCTGCAGTGCTGCCAAGCCAAGCATCGGTCGCAGGTAAGTCCATCGGTCACAGTGATTGCGCAGTTCAGAATTGTGCGGACCGTGACAAGATGAATAGCGTGCGCGTGTGCAGTGTAAATTATTGTGAACAGTCCAAACATTGTAAGTGATCTAAGCCATAATGCCACCTAAAAAGAGGCGAATGCAAACGTGGAAAGTAGCAAAATTGGCAAGCGTTATTGAAGAAGAAACGTTATGCAGAACATAATGAACAACCAAAAGAACCGGATGAAAATCTGTCAACGGAAATGTCTGCAGAAGAGGAAACAGTTGCAGAATTCAATACGCTTGAAGCTAATGAAGAGCCCCAGCCATCCACTTCTGCCTTTCAAACTACATCCTTTTATGGAGCAAGTACTTTCCCGAAATGGGCCTCTATACGTACCGTTCAAACGATGATGATACTTCATCAGAAGATGATGATGCTGCCACATACGATGGCGAACCGTCGACGGTGAACCCATGTGATGACAGCCTAACTTCTGGGGGATGTCCCAACGCCGTAGAAAACAGAACAGCTTTTGGTGCACGAAGGAAAGCGTTCGACATTAGAAACGAACTACTCGCCAAACATGAAACCATCAAACGTATGAACGAGGAACAAGAAGCCTCCGCAATTGGTTAAAGGAATCGAAATGTATGACAATGATGTTCTACTGGAAAATGTTCAAATGTTTTCCTCGACTTGTCCCAATTGTGGCTATCAGTTGGTTGTGGAAACGAAAAAAAATGACTTGGATTTCTACGTCTCAGGGAGATGCACATCATGCGATGAAGAGTTCGGTAACCCTTCCCTACGCTCAACGACAAGAAAAATATCTCTAGAGGTACAGCTGGACTCGTTAGTCATTTCATGGACGCAGGCAATGCCTACAGCGACCTTTGCAAAATAACTGCGAAGATGGGACTAGGAGCGAAGGTCAGTAATCAGCGCTACTACGTTTACACTGAACAACAAATTTTTTTTACTGGAGGTGTGTAAAATGATTAAGACTAATTTGGGTACGCT
>JACJUY010008806.1:13332-36111 GCA_014220935.1 Platorchestia sp. MABIK | reverse complement strand
CACAACAACACCCCCTCACAACCCCGCCCCCAACAGGTTCTGCGACATAGTGCACCGCTCCGTACAACACCTCGGCTGCTGGCGGCGTCTGAGCAGCAGCAGCAGTAGTAGCAGCGCCGCAGCGTGGCTGAGCAGCGCCGTGTACCGCAGCGGTGCGGTGGTGCGCTACGGCAGGGACCTCTACCGGGCTGAAGCGCCCTACACCTGTGCTGAGCCTGGCAACTCTGCGCACGCCCGCCTCTATGTGAGTTTCCAGTGCTGGCTACTCAGTGCAGTGCTGGCTACTCTGTGCAGTGCTGGCTATTTTCTGCAGTGCTGGCTATTTTCTGCACTGGTGGCTACTCTGTGCAGTGGTGGCTACTCTGTGCAGTGATGGCTACTCTGTGCAGTGCTGGCTACTCTGTGCAGTGCTGGCTACTCTGTGCAGTGCTGGCTACTCTGTGCAGTGCTGGCTACTCTGTGCAGTGCTGGCTACTCTGTGCAGTGCTGGCTACTCTGTGCAGTGCTGGCAATTCTGCGCACGCCCGCCTTTGTGTGAGAGTGCAACTTACTAAAATTGCTGTAGTACTAGTTTTGTCAAAACCCTTGTTCCATCCAGTTTTTAACAAATTAACGTTCAGCTCATTACCATTATATACTTACAAAGACAGAATTTGATCAGTTCTTAAGAACCAGGGATTCCGTTCTCGCACGCCAAAGAAGACACTTTTGTTGAAGCTAGTTCATGGGAGATGTACTCTGAATTTTGCCAAGAAGGTTTAGATGTGCCTGCAAGTATTTAGGCTGCTGTTGTATGATGTGACGGGACAACGATCGTTGCGCGATGTTGGTCACATTGGCGGGGATAAAAACTCGGTACATAGTCTCAATAATGCAGTCTCAACTGCGCAGTTAGGTGGAGGCACCATGTAGGTCTGCTCGTTCTCTGCAAATGCTGACAAACCCCGTGTTGCTCAATGGCTCGTGAATGCCCGGATGTGCCGCGCACAACGCAGAATTTAAGTTTTCGAATACGTTGCTGCTGTTTAACTCTTGCAGTCCACAGACGACACGAAGTTGCCATGAGTGAGGACGTTGCGACAGGATAACGATCCAAAACAACAGAGCTCTTCAGTGTGCTTTCTGCAATTGGAAATGAAGGTTATGAGATCATCAAGTCAGTCGCCAGACCTAAATCTTATCGATATCCTGAGGCAAGAATCAGGATCTAGGATTCACTAAAATTGCCCGATACATCTAACAAGTGTTTAAAGAATATGCGAGGGAATAGCAGGCTAAGATGCCAACAAACATTTCCACAGACTTGTGAGCAAATATCCCCGAAGTTTAGAGGCTGTCGTAACAACGAAATACAGCCAAAACGTAACTGATTTTCGTTTATGTTTCAGATTATCTTTGAAACTGTCATTTGATATTTACACCGAGGTCATTTCGATGTTGTACTATTTGTAAATGCTGATGCAGAATTTTTAATCAATGTATAAAAATACAGTACATCAGATATTGGGTTTTCGAATACTTTGCTTTTGTTTAACTTTGGTAAGTAAACTTTTGGCAGTGTATTGAACAAATTGTGAGTATCTGGTGCAGTGAAGGCCTGGGTGTGCATGTAGTGGCTGTGGCTGGTGCAGTGAAGGCCTGGCTGTGCCTGTAGTGGCTGTGGCTGGTGCAGTGAAGGCCTGGCTGTGCCTGTAGTGGCTGTGGCTGGTGTAGTGAAGGCCTGGCTGTGCCTGTAGTGGCTGTGGCTGGTGCAGTGAAGGCCTGGGTGTGCCTGTAGTGGCTGTGGCTGGTGCAGTGAAGGCCTGGCTGTGCCTGTAGTGGCTGTGGCAGGTGCAGTGAAGGCCTGGCTGTGCCTGTAGTGGCTGTGGCTGGTGCAGTGAAGGCCTGGCTGTGCCTGCAGTGCCTGTGACATTAGAGGCCCCGAGAAGGGACCAGCGCCCATTGACCTCCCGCTGCCCCCTCCTCAGGCTGTGTTCCAGAAGGCGGGCACGACGGCGCGCAACGTGCTGCTGCTGAGCTGCCTGTGCTGCTGCGCGTACTTCGCGTACCTCACGTCACTGTACCAGTGGCAGCAGGTGCTCGGCACCTCCCTCCTCCTCGCCGCTCACTTCGGCGCCGTCTACGTCCTGCTCAGGGACTACATTGTGCTTCGTACCATGTATAGGCATGAGGACCTGCTCGCAGCCCAGTCCTAGGCTGGCGGGTCATCAGGACTTGCTGGCAGCCCACTCCGTCGGTTTCCTTTTTTGGAAGTAGTCTGTTTATTATGTTAATGGAATGCCATCCTCGCCTACACACACAGCACTGGGGAAGTCACAGAACAACAAAACACAAATCATCACAGAACAAGACACAAATCATCACAGAACAACAAGACTCGAGTCATCACAGAACAACAAGACACAAATCATCGTAGGGCAATTTTATTTAGTTGTGTGAATATATGAAATGATTCTTTCCTTTGTGATTATATTTATCTGGAAAATAATTATTGATGGACCCAAGTATGAAATGTAAATAATACGCACTAGAGTGTAGCTCACTGCTCCAATACTCGAGTGTTGCATCCAAATATGTAGCTTACGAGTCTTAATGACCACTTACGGGTTATGGTGTGGTTGCTTATCATAAGAGTACGCACGGGTTGTGGTGTGGTTGCTCATCAATGAGAGTGCGCGCGAGTGGTGGTGTGGTTGCTTATGGATGAGAGTACGCGCGGGTGGTGGTGTGGTTGCTTATCAATAAGAGTACGCGCGGGTGGTGGTTGTTTATGAATGAGAGTACATACGGATGGTGTGGTTGTTTATCAACGGTAGTACGTACGGATGATGGGAGTAATGCTGGTTTGAGCCCAAAGAACAAATCAAGAGAAAGACGTTGCAAGTCTTTAGGTTGTGTTGTCGGATCAATGGTAGTTCGAAAAGACTTCATTTCTCGTACTTTTTATTCGTAACTATGCTATGCCATCGTCGAGTCTCTGAAGGAGAAAGAAAGAAGACACTAATCGGATCTATGAATGAGAAGTCTTTCTTACATCGTAGTCCTGTCAAGTTTCCTCCAGAGAAGGGTTAAATGATAACTTTTCTTTAATATGACTTCCCATACCGTCTTGGACGCGGGATTTATGAATTTCTATGTTCTCTAGAAATCCGGATGTAGGTATCTCATCACAATAGTCCCAGGCTGCAGTCGTCAGCTCACTACAGCACTACACACTTAGCAACCAGTGCACTTGCCAGGTGTGCTCTTCAGGGGGTAAATTACAGGTAAAGGTTACATTTGTTCTATTGCGTGTTTTTACCAAGGACATGTTGGACATGTTCTCGTTATCCAGACGTTTTTTATGTTGTTTGCATAGGTTCGATTGCGTCATTGTTGAGCTTCAGTTCGTTTTGGTTATTGTGTCCTTGTCGAGCGTCAGTTTATGGTAATAATATCATTGTCGACAGTCGGTGATTTTTCATTAAATCCTTACATTCAAAAGTAACGCGTTTCCATTTTGGGTAAGTGAGAAAGTATGCGGTTCGCATATTCGATGTCTGTAATTTATTAAGAGGCTGCTGGCGTTTGCCTGCTACTGGAAATCCAGCGGTGGAACTTGCGAGTTGGACGTCGCCTCAACTTCTCTCTATTGAAGAATCCGAATACGGGAATCACACGTAGGCCAGATATAGACAGTTAAGAATCATATGCTAGAAAGATCCAGGTTTCATACTCGAGAATCGACCAACTCACACACTCGAAGTCCCAAACGAGAGGAAAAGACTAACAAAACTCGCGAGGACAGGAGGTAGCTTGCGTGCTGCAGCCCTGTTTTGTGGGGAAGTCAAACACATTAAAAAATTGGGTGCGCACTCGTTTGAGTGTGCTAACGAGCCATGTATTTCCCATCGCTCCTTCATTAACACGTAAACGAGTAAACATTCTTCTCTGTCTTAAGTTAAATATTGTTCGTGCTCTCCACCCAGGGACATCATACAGTAACGACTGATTACGCTCTTTAGCCTGCGTTACTTCCGCATAACGCATTAAGGAGGTTTAGGTTATTCAAAATCCGCATTGCACATGTGAAAAATCCTTTCAGCTTAAAATTGTCCATCGAGCGTGGACTTGAATATCTGAGCTCAAAAGTTGAGAACGGTTGAAAGTAACGAACATTTTTTCCTTAAATGATTAGATTCTTGCTTACAGATATAATGAAATAATGGACAAATTTTACAATTCATTGGGTTGTAACCAAAAGAATTTGTTCTGAATCATGTCTACCATAAAATTTTGTTGTAATTCAGCGTTGCCCACATTGTTTAAGAAGTACTTTATTGTACTTTACACATTGTTCAAGAAGTACAACTTTCGAGTTGATAGTTTGCTGTTCCAAGCTCTATTTGGTTTTTATGCCGTTCAACAAATTTCAATTTGAAAGTTAAAGTAAGGTTACTTGATTTAGGGACCCCCTGTTTGAAATATTTTCGAAAATTCTTAAAAGTTTTGAAAAATGCAAAAACATTTTAAATGTAATTTTTTAAACGTAAAAATAAGTAAGAAGAGTTCTTAATTTATTGTGTACGATATTTTGTCAATTTTTATTTTCCTCTGAAAATAATTCAAATAAGATAGTCGGATGATGCTCTCCTACCGTTCACGTTCGGAAAAAGTTTGTGGCAACACTGAAATGCGTTCATAGTAGGTGAGAGTGAATAACAAGCGTTGTGTATTAAAATTGTGAATTTACAGTGGAAAATTTACGTTTCATAAAATTGAGTTACATGTAATTTTTCCATCCCTTACCTAATTCATTTATATTTGATAGGAAAATGAGTCTGTATTTGTGGTAATTTTCTATATTCAAGTCATTTACTTACGCGCAACTACGGAATGTAATACAATTCGTCGCCGTAAACGTAGATGAAACAAAGCTGAAGTATTAATTTTGTAATCATTCGTAATGATTTGAATTCAATAAGTCACTGAACTGTTGTTCTATGAATAAATCATTGGCTCAAATGTGAACGTCTATGTTTGTGTTCGAAGTGGCGATAATTAGTTCAGTAATAATCTCTTAGCGCTCGAGTGTTAAGCTGAAATTTGTTATATAACTTGGTTAATGCTGGAGAAAAGCAGCAAATAAGTAGAAAAATTGTTTTGTTTATTGTACTAACATGTATTGTTCCAGGAGATTTGATAGTTTATTCAGCTTTAATATTGGTTAACTAAGCTCAATATGTACTTATGTGTTAACCTGGAACCATGATCATGCTAGAGATAAATCTTCTTACTTGTATTTCCTGAAGCTTTTCGATTCATTATATCTAAATGTTTGTATGCACAAATTATGTACATTATATTACCATAATTGTGTATTATTGTGGGTGCAGGTCATCAGTCTGATGACATTAAAGGCATGATAAAGCCCTTGCCTACAATGCCAGATCTGTAACTAACTTCCTGTATCATTCGATCAAATTAAAGTAACATGAAAGTTGTAACACTGCTATTTTTATTGTGTAAGAAATATTTCAAATTTAATGTTTGAGCAAGTACAAGAGATATTTATAACCATGACAGATAATCTAATCAAAATATTGTAGATACTGTGGAGAGCTAGGGAATTCGTTTACTTTACCTTGCAGTACCTGTGCTCCAAAAAGTGTGTAAGTTGTAAAACAGATGTGATGTAGTGTAAAATGTCCTTAAAATGCAATTAAATATAATTGTTTTTACAGAGTTTAAGCATTGCTTAGTTCAGAAACTAGACTAAAAATGCGTCACTTGGCCGCTTACCTGCTGTCAGCCCTCAATGCTGATGGTGCCTCTCCTTCTGTCGACTCAGTCAAGAGCATCCTTGGCAGTGTTGGTGTTGAGGCAAATGACAAAGATCTTGAAGTCCTTGTGAAAAGATTTACTGGTGTAAATATTGAAAACGTCATGAGAGATGGTAAGGAAATTTGGAGGGTTTCACTGTTGTTTCTTACAGGTTTAGTTTATCTAATGACTCCCTATATGAAGTTGTGCTCAAAGGGATTGTTCTTCAATGTATCATGGGGGACATTGTGCACCTCAAGGTTGTGTAGGATATCTGACTAATACTCTGGTTTAAGTGGGGAAGAATTTTTATGCTGTTAGCATTGGCATTATACCTTGGAGAAGTAGCACTTCTTAGTTGCTGACCAAGCTATACATCATATAATTGGCAACACACTGCAGGAGACAGTTATGGGTTAAGTTTTATGTTACAGATGAGTAGGCCGATGTTTCGTTTTTTACTTTTCTCGTGTACAGGACAGCAAGCCATTTTATCAATATCATGCACAACTTTTTTTTCTTTTTTCCTTTATTCTTATTACTGAGGGGAGAAAACTGTTTTATCTATCACAATCTACACTTCTAAGGAGAACATTTTTGTTTGGTAGCACATTTTTGTTTGGTAGCACATTTGAGGTTAGGTGGGTCATCATTTTTAAAATAGAATTTTTGTTCATTATTGACTTGTTTTTCAGCACCCAACACTTATATTAGCTTCTATTTTATTTAATGAATGTATTTCATTTCCTATTTCTGTGTATAGGGATTTTTTTTGAGAATGCATGGTAAATGTTAAGGAGAACCGACTAATCAATTTTTGAATTTTTGTTGCTTCTATCATGGTAATTTGATCAAAATAACACAACTTTTATTCAATGCACGTTCCAGGGGAAATGAGCATTTAATGATTTATAGCAAAGACGTAACATAACAAAAATGAACTGATGTAACCTAACGTAACAATCATTCAAGCACGTCAAAACAGATATTCTATTGGAGTCTCCTCTTGAACCTTTTTTTACCGCTTGAAATGCTAGAATTGCAGTAAGTAACCTTCCGCTATAACTCGTTAAATACTCATTTCTCCCAGAAAGTGTATAGAATAAAAGTTGTTTATTTTGATCTAATTACCAAGAGACAAGCAACAAAAATTTGAAAATTGATTTGTCAGTTCTCCTTAACATTTGCCGAATACATCGTACCGTGTGTGTAAATTCTGCATTTTCTTAAATCCATAGGAAATGGTGTCCTTTCACCTTCCTCTCTTTTGAACACCTTTGTTTGGCATAATTGACCCTATATCATACATAGAGATGTGACTAAAAAATAACCGTGCTGTTTTTTATAAAAAACCATGGCTAAAAAAAGTTTTTTTTTTTATTTTGTTTGAAAATAACTCAGCAAGAAAAAGATCCACATTACATTATTTGTTTTCATGTTAGATTATAAAATAAAACAGCATACTTCTTAATTCATGGTTTTCTATGGTTGTATGAAATTTTTCCTTTTCTGTGGTTGTATGAAATTTTTCCTTTTCTGTGGTTTTCTCATGTTTTGATATTTCATTTATTTTACAATGCACGTGAATCACCTTCAACTCCCCAAATAGTGTGTTGTAATAATATATCTTTACTTATGGTCATTAATAAAGATGTGATCAAAAAAACCATGCTTTTTTTTTAAATGTTATTTTAACAAAAAATCATGACTAAAAAACATGGATATTAATATATTTTATGTGACCATAAAAACCCAATGCTGCTTTTTTGAAAAAACTTTATTTTACAGAAAAATCATTACTAAAAAAATGGATATCAATAAATTTTATGTGACCAATACAACTATGCTGTTTTTTTTAAAATGACTTTTACAGAAAAATCATGACTAAGAAAATGTGGATATTAATATATTTTATGTGACCAAAATCCTGGCTTTTTTAGAAAATATTTTTTTTTTAGAAAGTATTTTTTTTTTAGAAAATATTTTTTTTATAGAAAAATTAGACTAAAAATTGGATATTAATAATTTTTGTAAAAAAAAAAACTTTTTTAAATCGCATGTTTTTTTTTTGTCAGATAAAGGATCTTAATTCCCATGTTTTTTAATCATGATTTTTGTGAAAAAAAATTTTGTTTTAAAATGCATGGTTTTTTGATACACAAAATGTATTAATATTTATTAAAGAAAAAACACAGAGAGAAGCCATGAACAGTAGTCACAATTGGGTTATTCCAGCTATTTCGAGTTGCTTCAATTTATGTCGAGTAACAAAATCAGCGTAATATCCATGTTTTTTTACAAAGAAGTCGTGACCAAAAAATGGGAATCAATGACTTTTTTGTAAAAAATACATGTTAAAAAAACATTGATTTTTTGGTCACATTAAATATAATAATATCCATGTTGTTTAACATGATTTGTTTTAAAAAAATATGGTCAAAATGCAGTTTAATGCGTTCACAAAAATTAAAAATTCCATTCCAAAGAATCACTAGGTACACATTTGGAAAAGTTTTAGAAGAATGACTTTCTGCTCGCTGATGCGTTATTTTTGATTTATTCAAGTTTTGAATTTTAGTCTTCCATGGCAGTTGCGTTGCGCACTTGAGCTGTTAGAGTACGTTTGGGTACTTTGTAATTTATTATTAGCCAACCCCCCTGGAGCCTGAACCCACTTCTAGGATGTTTTAGTCAATAACACAATAATGGTTATCACTCAAAAATATTAGTGGGACTTGGGAAGTGAATACTGAAATCAATATGCAGTTGACATCAGTTTCAATATGGTAGAACATTAGCAAAAGCGTAGGAGTGAATACCGTAGATTCAAGTATTCACTTCCCCAGCCCCGCTAAAATTTTTGGGTAATAACGTTTATTGTGTTGTTAACTAAAACATCCTAGAAGTGGGTTCAGGATCCGCGGAGTCAGCTAATAATAAATTACAAAAACCCAAGCGCACTCTAACAGCTCCAGCTCAAGCGTGCAACTGACTGGAACTGCTATGGAACACAAAAATTTCAAGGTTAAATAACTCAAAAATAACGCATCAGCAAGCAGAATGTTTATTAATGTGTTCCTTTAGTGATTCTTTAGAATGTAAATTTTTAATTTCTGAGGGCGCATTAAACTGCATATTGACCAAAAAATGTGAAAAAAGCAGCATGGTTTTTTGGTCACATAAAAGATATTAATATTCAGGTTTTTTTGGTCAAGATTTATGGTAAAAAAAGTTTTTAAAAAAAATTGCATGTTTTTTAGGTCCATAAAATATATTGTTTTTTTAGTCATGATTTTTTTGTGAAAAAACAGCATGGTTTTTTTTTGTCAAATATAATCTGTATATTAATATTCATATTTATTAGTGATGATTTTTTGTAAAAAAAAAATTTTCACAAAAAACATGATATATTGGTGTCATAAAATATATTAATATCCATGTTTTTTTCATGTAATTTTTTTTAAAACACGATTTTTAAAAATATGGTGTTCGATCTTTTAAAAACCATGATTTTTCGTAAGAAAACATGTAAAATAAAACAGCATGGTATTTTAGTCACAAAATATATTAATATTGAGTTTTTTAGTCATGATTTTTTGGTAAAAAGCGTTTTATAAAAAAAAACAGCATGGTTTTTTGGTTACATAAAATATATTAATATCCATGTTCTTTAGTCATGATTTTCTGTAATAAAACATTAAAAGGAAACCCTACAGTAAAAGTGGTGGCAGATAACCCACAATTACCAAGAGGAGTCTAAGAGGAACAGCAGGAGCCACAGAACTTATATTGATGGAGTCAAAATTCAGAGCTTATTATCTCAACCATGTCTGAATATTTTGGTCACATAAAAATAAAATCAGACATAGTAGAGATAGTAGCTCTGAATTTTGACCCATCAATATATTCAGAGCTTATTATCTCTACTATGTCAAATTTTTTGGTCACTTAAAAAAAATCAGACATAGTAGAGATAGTAGCTCTGAATTTTGACCCATCAATATAAGTTCTGTGGCTCTGGCTGTTCCTCTTAGATTCCTCTAGGTAATTGTAGGTTATCTGCCACCACTTTTACTATATGGTTTCCTTTTGATGTTTTTATAACAAAAAATCATGACTTGAAAACATTGATATTAATATATTTCATGTGACCAAAAAAAACAGACAATATACCTAACAAAATTTGAGTGTGTGCAAAAAAAAATAAGAAATAACATTGAAAATGTTTTTTTGCAAAAAAAACTGCCATCAAATAAAACCGTTTATTTTTGCATCACTAATCATACACCATCATTTCTAAAAGACATTAGGAAATCACTTGCTATGTTCTTATTTTCTGAATGCTTTTGATGAAAAGTTCTCATGTTCTGGGTTTCATTTACGGTAGTTTAAGAGAAATTATCACAATATTATGTTGAAGGTCCAAAAAATTTGTCATTATAGGGTACAAATAATCTCTTCTCTATTCTTAACCTTTCTGTCTTTGCTAATGCTCAAGTATCTTTCACCAGATTAGTGTTCCCTTGAGAAATGAGATATGTATTATAGATGGAGTAGAATGTAAAATTTGTTTACCATATGCAATGGAAACTAAGAATTCTCTTTCTGTATCTCTCTTCAGATAGCATTTTAGGGGATTATTGAGTTATGAACTAATATCAATAATTATGTTTCCTTGTTTCTTTAAATTTTCCAAACTGAATTCATCATTGTTTAATTTCTAATGAACCCAATCCTAACATAACTAACTGAACCCATTTGATTCTAATTAATCCTGAATTTATTGTTTTTGTATGCTACATTTGAAAAGTTGAAAGTTTTTGCCATTTTGCATAGACAGCAGCCTATACATATAATTATTTTTTCTTGGATTTTGGAATCACTTATTCTAAATTACAAAATTTGCCAGTGTTGGTCCTTGCAGAGAAATTCATGGAATATAATATGTCCTAAATAGTTCATCTGTAAAGTAATAATGTTATTAAAAATTATAAAAATAATAGTAATAATAAGAATAATGATGTGAATTAAAAATGTGTTTTTGCCTACAGGCATGAGCTTGTTGGCATCCATGCCCAGTGGTGGTGGAGTGGCACCAGCTGCTGGAGGTGGTGCAGGTACAGGTGCTGCTACCAGTGGGGCAGCTGCTGGTGAGTGTTATCAAGTGTTGCATTTCATGATCTAGTATACCATTTCTCTTGTCTTGGACCATATGTGATCAGGTAAATTCTAACACAATGGTTGGTCTACCTTGGTTCCTTGATGTGAGGAGCTTAATTCTACATTAAAGCCACATTTCTGCTCATCTCAAGCTGTGGAGCCAAAGTTTCAATTAATGGAGCACACAAAGGCTTTTCAAAGGATTTGACTAGAGACCATGGCTCACATCCCAAAGTAGTCCCTGCATTAATAGTATTCTTGTACCATGGCCCTGCCTACTTAGGTGTTGGGCACTCATAGAAATTTAGTTGCACCCTGGTGTAATGATTCAGTTTGCACTTGCATTCTTCTCAACTGTCTTTTATTTTTCTTTCTTTTCCTTCTTAACTCAATCTTTTTATGTGCTGAATTTACTGTGAGAGGCGGCATCTTTTGCTCAGATTCTCTACAGTTGATACTAAATTTTCTCTTCTTTACACACTCTTGAGATTGCCTTTGTTCTTGGTAGGTAGTTTTATGATATAGTAGTAGTAATAACAGTAATTATAACAGTAATACAAGAAAATCATCCTAGGGGTAACATCGGAGAGTAAAGTATGAAGGTATGGTAGATTTTCCTTTTTGGGATTAACTTTATTTTCGACCCATTTTGGTTGCACTGCTGTACTTTTTTCAGTACCTACGATTTTCTATACCTTTTATTTTGTTCAATAAACATTTTTCAATATTTTCTGTTCTAGTGCACGTGGAACTCACCTTGTGCAAAGATGCCCTGTACCCCCAATGCTATACAAACAAAATGAAGCTGAACGACTTTCACTCCTGGGAACAACCTGTGTTGTGGTTTGGGAGGGTTGAACTAATTTGTGATAAAATTTGTGACTGAAGCACAGTAGTAAATTTCTGATGATGTTCACGTCGCATCTGAGACCGTACATGCCAGCCACACCTTCCGTTTCTCTTTAGAATCCTCTCAGGGCGATAAACTATTGTACCTATGGGAATTGGCGCTTCCAGGGGAATTATGAGGTCCTGAGCTGAGGGTTAGGTAGTCCTTCTTTTTGTTAAAATAGAACAAGATTTTTGTTCAGGACTTTATTTTTTTGGCTTACTGCTGTACTGTTGTTTTTCAGGACCTTCTAATTTCTTCTTCTTCAAAGTTTTATCTTGTTTCATGAACTCTTTTCTCAGCTTACTGTTTTAATGCATTTTGTGCGTAGATTCCGTATTCCCTTAACTCCATACTAAATGGTGCCTCCGTCCTTCCTCTCTTTGAACATCTTTGTTGTGGTAAAGGGAGGCTAAAACTCTTATCAAAAAATTCTCTTTTGAATGCAGTTATTGAGTGCAAATGATACCAAAGAGCTTAACCCTCTACCATCAGTGGATTTCAAGATCCAATTTCACAAACAGCTTTGATAGATTTTATTCCTTGTGAAATTTTTGCTCTAATGTGTTCTTCGAAGTTCATTGACAAGTGGAAGTCACTTCCTTGTTGCGATGTCGGTGCCGGTGCCAGTTTAATGGTGGTGGCTGTGGTAACGGTATTACGAGTACAAATTTCGGACCTTATAGGGTTAAATGTCACAAGTAGGTAATTTTTTTAGGAAGAGCAGTGGAAACTTGATTCCCATTTTGTTGTGAGCAAGACCTATAATGTTCACTGTTCCACTCTCCCATATGTAACGAGCAGCGTGTCTGCGAAGCATTAATGGATGTACCATTGGTGCCCATTGTTGTTCTTGTTCTTCCTGAGACTCGGCCAGGTGGCGTCATGGCCTCCTACGCTTCTCATCCTCAATTTATTCATAGTGCTCTTCTCAATTATTAACGCGTTCTTTTTTGGTCATTGCTGTTTTCAAGTTTCAACTCACGTTCGTTGCTCGAAATAAAGTTCTCCTTTGTTCCAGATGCGCCTGCCAAGAAGGAAGAGAAGAAGGAGGAGCCTGAAGAAGAATCTGACGACGATATGGGATTCGGTCTCTTCGATTAAATATTGGCTGCGGCCGCGTGGATTATGTATTTTTAATTTCCTTTTGAAATTCAATTTATTCATCGCGGGCTCAGTCTAGTGGAAGGGATTTGTCAGAAAGCTTCTCATTAGCGATTTACTTGCCAGCAATGGCACGAAGAAGACTTGCAAAGCAGTTGATGGATAGCTACGTAAGTAGATACAGAAGGCGTGTGGTTGCCAGTGAAGGGTAAGGTAATTAGACAGGCTATAGCGCACGGTTGATACAAAGCAACATAACCAGGTAGAACGGGCGTGGGCTAGGTGAACAGCATCGTTATGAACATTTATAGCCTGAACTTGTGATTAGGTCAGGGAGCATGAGAAGTAGCAGCTGCCACAACCCTGTGTTTTAATACCCTTTTTATATTTTTATCGGCCGTCCTTTCAGTTGAAACGGGAAAACTCTAAAAAAAAATTATACAGGTTTGAAATCCATGCCATCTTTTTGCGCCACCCTGTATATGTGGAACAGACATCAGGCATTAGTGTTGCAAGATCTGTGATTCGCTCTGCCTTTCTAGCCTTCAGCCTTCCCCCTCCAGAAGTTTGCAGAAGTTATTGCTTAAGAAACAGATGTTGATTCTTCTATGACAATCGAAGTAGTTGAGCCTATTATAAAGCTTAATTATGAATTTATCCCCGATGGAAACGTTTCCATAAAATTATTATGAATTTATCATGACACGTGTATAACTATGGGCAATACGTCAGCAAAGAACACCACGGAGAATTGTACCAGAAAAAAATCACTTATAAATAACAATTGTGACAGGCTCTCTACATGGCCCATTAGATTTCACCTGATTTAGATATTGTTTTGTTTCATTTTGATGGTCTTTTTCTCGACAAGCGTTTGAGATAAATATCTACAATTTTCCTTCTCATACGAAATTATACCAATTTATGAATATATATTCATTATACTTTATTTTTGATGGGTAAAATGTGCAGTCCATACCAAAAACGCACGTATTTCAACTATTTACCGTGGTTTTAGCTGAAAAAAGTGTTTTTGTACCACTCAGTTGAACTCCATTCGGCATGTCCTAACGACCCAATGTCTTTCATACAGGACGTTAGAATAAAAAAACTCTGCTGAAATTTTGTTTTCCAGTCATTGAAATTACTTTTAAGTGACTATAAATTACTCATGAGAAGCCAAAAAGAAAAAAATTTAATCGCAGAAATTAATTTGAGTTTTAGAGGGTTAAAATTGCAAGCTTGCTAGTGAATTTCAGGCGTGTTTTCTTTTCACATGTTTTTTTAACCATTAATGTTGAAAAGTCTGCCAACGCAGCAAAATCGAGGTAGCTACAGGAAAGCTGCGAACGTATAATTTGAGTGAAACGCCGTTTTAAATTAATTGAAACCTATAGCAGTTTATAGCCCAAATACAAGTTTCCGTCTTCGGTAACAGCTCACTAGTAAAATATCCTCTACTCCTGAATTATTCAACTATATTTGCCATGGATCTCGCTGCTCCAAACGTTCCAAACGCCTTATGAATTCTGGAGAGTCAGATAAAGACGTGAAGCCTTACTCTGATAATCTTCCGTTCATAGAGTGATGCAATCCTATCTTCCGGAGTTTCGAGTAACCCTGTTGTGTTCGCTACGTTGCTATGTGACCCAAAGCAGCAGTGGAACGTGAGAAGTCACGAATTTGTAGCATGTTGAATAGCTTCAGCCTTGTTGTTGGCAATTTGTTGCATTTACTGGATCGTGCTTCGATTTAGCTTTGGTTAAGTACTAATGAAAATTTAGTTTGTGACTACTTGTCGGTCAGCAACATTAGAGAAATTCCCCGCTGTGCACTATCGGTGGCTCACATGGCGGTTGACGCTGAATTGTGACAAAGGCCTCCAATCGTCTGAAATTTTTGTTTAAAGCGCCTTCAAATTTTTATAACATGATTATAAACAGTTCGTTGAAAACGAGGTCAAATTCAACATAAAACTCGATGTACAATCGTCATACCCAGCCTCGCTTGAGCTGGGAATGGGTTATCACGTATCTAAATACCGGAACACCATTCATAATCAAGGACTTCGAGGACAGAGGGCGTAATTAAGAAGTTTGGAATTTGCCTCCGAAGTTTTGAGGACAGTAATTAAGGTATATGATCAAAACCTCCATTAATATGAAATGTAGATACAGAGCAGGTTTTTAATAGTTTGAGGGATATTTTTCTTAAATTTTTTTGAGTTGTAATTAAGTTTTTATTTGGCAGAGGGTTGAATTTATAAGTATTGACGGATTATATCATATGAGCAAGTTCAGTTTTAAGGACGAACAAAATTGAGGTATTCAAAACAAGATGGTGTTGAAAAAATTTTGCATCGTCCGTACGAAAATTATTTAAAATTGACTCATGGCATTTATTTTTTGTACCGGCATTCTAGGCATGGCAATGTCTTTTATTGGGAGACGCACCTTCTATTCTGGTCCGCATAAATACATTGGCTCTGCCTTTATTACTCTCTGCTTCTTGCAATAGAATATAAGTAATATCCCAAATTACACGAGCTATATAAAGGACAGAACTTTGCAACCTAGAACTCTCATCTGATGCCATAACAAAAGTTTATATGTTTTAAAATATTCATCCACAGTATTACCTAATAAATTCTTGCATTCTATTATGAATTATTGCGGTATCGGCATATAAAGCACCCCTTTATACCGGCAGCTAAAAAAAAATCATCTGAACATATCGGAAATACGAGCAACCGTTCTATATGTCAATACAAACATATATATATATATATATATATATATAATATAAATAACGTGTTCAATATATAAGCACAACATATACAGTATATTAGGCCTATTTATTTAGCACGTTCTGATTTGAATGTGTTTTGAATGAGAGAAGCGCAATTGCATTTTGGAGCAGACGTCCAATGTTGAGTGCGGTTTGGTTAATGTGAACTCGTGCTAAACTTTGGTTTCAACTGACGATTCTTAATGGCCTCATGATAAGTAGGATCAATAAATCAAAAAAGATTGTGTGAAGAAGCCTAAACTCAACTGACTCATGTGCTCAAGCGGCTACCGTGGCCGAGTGTTTAACAGCGCGCCCTTCACGGAAGGGTCGGCAGTTCGAATCCCGGCAGTGCCGCCCGATGATTCCCCACTATACCCAGGTGTCGGAAATGCGTACCGGTTTGACAGGGAGTAACAGTCATTGCATCCTGATGTTAGTAATAAGGTATTTGAACAGTCAATGTACAAGATGATGTGTCTCAGGTTTGAAGAGAATGAAACATCCTTTTAAAGTCGCAAAATGGAGCTCCCAACCAGATCTTCCAAATAAATACGTGAGTAAAATATAGATGTTGCAGGAAAATGCCAGAGTGCAATATTTATTTAGTTCATTTAGTCAGATATCCAATGACGCACTGTAACACAGAGACCAAACTAACTCGACGCTCATGTAATTTCCCTTCTATCGGAAATGATTACGGGAAACTGAACATTTTATTCTCTCATTTGGTACTGCCTATCTTGAAAGCTTCTGAGAATACTCGTAAGCCCTTTTCCACAGAAAATCAACGATTTATTCAAGCTAACTACTTTTCAGTTCTTTTATTCACTGCATAGCGCGAAATCTGCATCGATTTTAATAACGTTACAAACAAAAGTCAAAATTTACGCAATCTAGTGGCTATTGGCTTCTGGCACTGGAAGCTCATGCAAAGAAAAAAAATCAGACAGCCGGCGGAGCTAGTGGCCGCTGCGGCTTGTTTCACCATTTGGTGTCTTGCATCCGTCTAGTGTACATTCTCTGATGCGACTTGCTGATCTTAATTGTTTTCGTTGTTGATCCTGCCGCAGTGCCTCTTGGTCCTCTGCGTAATTATAGGTACGTCATGATACACGCGCATGTGTGGACTCTCTTGTTCTTCTCAAGCCGAGAACACCATGCTGTTCCAATGGTAGAATGTTTAGGTGTCGTGCAAGATGTGCACCAAACGAAACTGGCAGGTACCTTTTGTGATGATTTAATACGTCCCTTTGTAGTTCATATTTGTGAAAGTTTCAGGTACTTCCCGTGAAATATTAAATTTTACGAAATATTTTGTACTAGCTGTCACCTTCCTGTAGCAGCGCATGGAACAGTCAGAAGCACTTGTGGGGGCGAGTCTGTTGTGGATTTGCTCTTGCCGTCCGGGCTAAACTTTTCTTTTTTGCGAGTGCAGAAGTACGACGTACCGTGGGACCGAATTTCAGGATCCTCTTCTTATTCAATTGATCGTCCCTCAGGAGGATGCAACTAGTGTATCTGTGGGAATTTGCGCTGCCAGTGGGAATATGCGAGGTCCCGAGCTAAAGGATAGGCAAACCTTCCTTTCGTTGAAATGGTCTTAAGTTTTTGGTTTTGTTACGGACCATCTTTCTTCGGTTCACTGATGTCCTGGTTTTCAGCACCTACTACTTTCTTCAACTTTGATCGTATTTCATAAACTTCTTCCTCAACTTACTCCTTCGAAACTTGTGCGTAGATTCCACGTTCTCTTACGTCCACACTAAATGGTGCTTTCCTCTTTTGGGAACGCCTTTGTTGCGGTAAGGGTGGCTTACACTAACAAATAATCTAATCTAATTCGTGTAGTATCGTTAGAACAAATATCACCAACCTCTCCCAAATATTTACATAGAGCATTTGAGGGGGAGGTCTCGTCGATGATGACCGATTTTTCAAAAGAATGCAACGATGCACAACAGAAGGATTCTACTCTTCTCGTAATTCTGGTCAATCTATACGGGGGTCGATTTTCAATTCCAATGATATTTATCTATATGTATATTTAGTACATCGTCACGCGTCCGATTTTGCATTTTTGGTCATAGTTTTGCATAACTGATAGCGTATTGCATGTGCTTGTCTTGTTCACTTGGGATGTTATGCAGTCTTTCTCGCCGGGGAAATTCATCGCTTTCTCAGAAGTTCTGATCACAGTATGCTCGTATTTCTATGCAGCGCGCCCGGGCGGCTTTTGGTGGGACAAATTTGCCTTAGTATTGCTCATGTGTTTTGACACAATTAGGGATTTTTAGTTTACTAACAGAGGTTTTCGTCGAGATTTCTTTCCTTCGCTAGGCGACGTTTTCCGTAAGCAAGTGAATGAGTGCGTGAGTCATGTGTGATCCAGAAAAAAAGAAAATGAAGTTTATTTCTAATGAAGATAGTATAAAAACACTGATGTTCACATACATGATATTGACCGGTCATTGTGACTATAAAAACCCTTCAGTGGGATACTGCTATGGCATCTTTGGGCATTAGAGCTCCCAGGAGGAACATGTGAGGTCCCGAGCGAGCGGTTAGGTAGGCCTTTGCTTTGTTGAAAAAGAGTAGGTTTTTACGTTTTGTTACGGAGAATCTTTTTTCGATTCACTGCTGTCCTGTTTTTCAGCATCTACTACTTCTTCATTTTTTTATCTTGTTTCATGAATTTCTTGATTTTATTGTTTCTATGTACCTTGTGCGTACGTTCCACGTTCCCAAATTCCAAACTAAATGGTACCTCCCTCCTTCTCTTTGGAACGCCTTCGTTGCTGTTAGGGTGATTTAAAGTAACGTCTAATCTGACTAGAATTAAAATATTGATGTGACCATAGGAGAACTTAATTTCTCCATTTAAAGTGATTGTCATTGACAGTAATATCTTCATTTGAATTGCAGTATTAAGAACTTAAAGAGGAAGAGTGTTCGCTCTATCATTCCATGTTAATTGCCAAATTAACCTGAAAGAGAGCCAGATTTGCAGCTAAATTTAAGACTGCTGAGCTGTTAGCGTTTATTTATATTGCATAAAAGTCTACGGTTTGTCTATTAAAATTTGGACGTTTCTGAAATAATTTACCGAGCAACCTATTAACATCGGGAATGCCAAATCCTTCAGTAGGAAGACTGTAACTGCTGTTCTCGAACCTTACCTGTTCAGGGTGATGCCATAGTGTGAGGTCTACGGCACTATAGCATGAGATCTACCTCTTGCTAGTACTATAGCATGAGATCTACCTCTTGCTAGTACTATAGCATGAGATCTACCTCTTGCTAGTACTATAGCGTAAGGTCTACCGCACTATAGCATGAGATCTACCTCTTGCTAGTACTATAGCGTGAGATCTACCTCTAGCCAGTACTATAGCGTGAGATCTACCTCTAGCCAGTACTATAGCGTGAGATTTACCTCTAGCCAGTACTATAGCGTGAGATTTACCTCTAGCCAGTACTATGGCGTGAGATTTACCTCTAGCCAGTACTAAGGCGTGAGATCTACCTCTAGCCAGTACTAAGGCGTGAGATCTACCTCTAGCCAGTACTAAGGCGTGAGATCTACCTCTAGCCAGTACTAAGGCGTGAGATCTACCTCTAGCCAGTACTACGCCATAGCCGTGTGTGTATAGGACCTGACTCCGTGCGGGGAGACCCGGGTTCGAGTCTCGGCGCGGGTGGCGATTTTCTCTGTTGGGTATAGGAAAAAAATTCTAAGCACAATACCCCTCTCTACCCAGGTGTCTGAAATGGGTACCGGTCTTTGACCGGGGGAAAGCGTCATGGCGTCCTGGTGTTAGTTCTAAGGCATTTGAAAAACCAATGTAAAAGGTGATATGTATCATGCTTCAATTGGAAATAGAGCATCCGTAGATCCCCCCAAGGGGATACAACTATTGTATCTATGAGAATTGGCGCTCCCAGGGGGACAAAGTGAGGGCCCGAGCTAAAGGTTAGTTGAGCTTTCTTTTTGTTAAAATAACATAGGTTTTTGTTTTGTTACGGACCAACTTTTTTTCGGTTCACTGCTGTCCTGTTTTTCAGCTCCTACTACTTTCTTCAACTTTTTCTTGTTTCATGAACTTCTTTCTTTGCTTACTGTTTCTGTGCACCTTGTGCATAGATTCCGCGTTCCCTCAACTCCATACTAAATGGTGCCTTCCTCCTTCTTCTCTTAGAACATCTTCGTCGTGGTTAAGGGAGGCTAAAACTTTCTTATATAATAATAATAAAAAAGCATCCGTTGATGCCGATGTTGTTTATGGCGTGAGATCTACCTCTAGCCAGTACTATTCTATTGCGTGAGATCTACCTCTAGCCAGTACTATTGCGTGAGATCTACCTCTAGCCAGTACTATAGCGTGAGACCTTCCTCTAACCAGTACTTTAGCGTGAGACCTACCTCTAACCAGTACTTTAGCGTGAGATCTACCTCTAGCCAGTACTAAAGCGTGAGATCTACCTCTAGCTAGTACTAGAGCGTGAGATCTACCTCTAGCTACGACTAGGGCGTGAGATCTACCTCTAGCCAGTACTAGAGCGTGAGATCTACCTCTAGCCAGTACTAGAGCGTGAGATCTACCTCTAGCCAGTACTGGAGCGTGAGATCTACCTCTAGCCAGTACTGGAGCGTGAGATCTACCTCTAGCCAGTACTGGAGCGTGAGATCTACCTCTAGCCAGTACTGGAGCGTGAGATCTACCTCTAGCCAGTACTGGAGCGTGAGGTCTACCACACTATAGCATGAGATCTACTTCTAGCCAGTACTATAGCGTGAGGTCTACCACACTATAGCATGAGATCTACCTCTTGCTAGTCCTGTAGCGGGAAATCTACCGCTGCATTTCCCATCCCTTATGGCTATCACTTAGCTCCATACATTTAATTTAGCAAAAAACATTTAATTTGCACATCTTAAACTGCATTTGGGTAGGCTATATATGGCGGTAGACCTCACGCTATAGTAGCCCCCTAGTTCAGTTCCTTGTAACTCCTCCTAGGGCTGCCTCAAGTCCCTCGGTCCCACTGTCACCGTGGTCGAGTGGTTAAGAGCGCGCCCTTCACGAGAAATTATCGGCAGTACGAATCCTGGCGCTGCCCGGTGATTTCTCCTTGTTGGGTAAAGGGGAGAACTCGGCCACAATTTCCAACAAAACCCAGGTGTCGGACAAGGGTACCAGCTTGACCGGCAGTAACCGTCATTGCGTCCTTACACTAATGTCTAATCTAATCCCGTCAAGTTCTAACTAAGGCAAGCATGCGACAGTCAAATTTAAACACAGCTAGGCATTTTGCAAGATTAATAATATGACCTTAGTGCTTTAAGGTTGATTTAGTTAGAGATCTAATATTAAATTGGAGACTGTAGTTTCTTTTTATTTCGCGTTCGCTTTAAATTGACTCTGTGCTCTGGTGTTGGAAAGGAACTTTGCTCCGAGTAGATTAAGATATTCTTCGTAAGCTCGGTAAATCCGTCACGTAGCCCAATAGATCCTATTACACTTGTGCATCGCAGAGTTCAGAGACTCGGGATTTTCTATTTAGCTGCTTGAATTCTTCTGCCATTACATTTAGAACACGAAATTCTTGAAATTTTCTTCTGATTAATCAATTTGCGATCATTTGTCCCTAATTTACGAGTGTAGTTGATTTTCTATTTGTCACCAGGCATAGCTTGAAGTTAGATTTGTATTCTGACGCATTCTTTACGTTAGCCTTTCTCTTGTAGGCAGCCGGAGTACTGAACAGTCGACTTCCTGCGGAGTGTATTCGTTTTCTATTTTTATTTTAGCTCTCGATCTCATAGAAATGTTCGCACCTTTTTTCGCCAACGCCTCTCGGGAGGATATAGCTAGTGTATCTATGGAAACTGGCACTCCTGGGGAATTTGTGAGGTCCCGAGCAAAGAGTTAGGTAGGCTTTCTTTTTGTGAAAATGAAATGTTCTTTGTTATGTTAAGGACCATCTTTTTCAGTTTCAATGCTGACCTGTTTTTCAGTACCGATTACTTTCTTCTTCATCTTTTATCTTGTTTCACGATTTTTTTTGAAAATAAGTGCATAGATTCCGCGTGTCTTCCTCCTTCCTCTGGAATGTTAGGGAGGCTTAAACTAACATCTAGTCTTACCTTTTGCCAACGTACCGGGCTGTGCCAGTCCAGACACTAACCTAGCACTTGCTTTTAATTTGAGTTTCCCTGCGACTGTACATTAAACCGGTAGGAACAGACTTGAATCTTGAATAAGTTAAAGATAATCGAATTTATCTGCAATTCAGATACTCCAGTTCTGGCTAGATGGTTTATCCTGTCCATATCGAGTCGAGAGGATGAGCTCTGCTTGGATGGTTTTACTTTCCAGACAATATATCCTTCCAGATGGTTTGTCATCAAATTGATTTCCTCCTACCAGTTGTTTTATTTGGTTGACATAGTGAGTTGTTGTCTGACAGTTAGCTCTGCCCTGATGGCACACCCACCATCAAGTGACCATCTTGCACGCCTCACAAAACGCTAGCTAACTCGACGTAAGTAAGATCTACATTCTCAAGTATCACTTGTCACTACAAACTTGCAATTGCACTTCAGAGAGAAGCGCTGTTCTGCCTGAGGGACGGGAGAGCTCAACGCGACATCTGGACTTGGTGAGAGGCGCTGGAAGACGGTCTCCGCTGTGGGGACTTCGCGCTTACCGTCCTCGGTCAGGTAGGACTGAGTGTGCGGGACGTGTTCATCTCCCCTTGTATTCTCGCGTCTGAAAAACGCTTCACTTTCTTCTGCTCCCAACGACGGCGGCTGCACACAGTCTCGCATGCTTTAGAGTAATAGCTAAACTCGTTTCTAAAATCTCAATTTTCCTCTCAAAATCAAAAGAAGTACATAGAAAGTACGCGCGAACCCTGATTGTGAGGACTCGCCATGCGTTTAGCGACGGAATTGTTCGTCCAACAGCTGTTGATGTTCAGTCTTGCCACTCGCATTCGGTGCCTCATGGGACGCCGTGCTGTTCACCACGTCT
>JACJUY010008805.1:0-32713 GCA_014220935.1 Platorchestia sp. MABIK | reverse complement strand
GAAAAGAATGTTGACGAGAATTTGAATCTTGGAGTATAAAGTTGACAAATTCTGGCATTTCCAGAAAACTTCAAACCATTCTTACCTTCATTTAGAATGTTTCATTTCTACTCGGAAAAAAAGTTAGTACAATTTTTGAAAAATTCTAAAACACAACAAGCAGTTTAGGATCTTCATTAAGAACGAAATGATTTCCTAAATCCTTCAAGTTGTACAAAATGACTTAGTTCTTACCTCCACGACCTACAGCCCATCGTCGGCTGTGTGTTTGTGAGGAAAAAAAATCCTACGACGGCGAGTTTCAAATGGGCCAAGACCTTCGGGAATGCAGATTTCCAAATAGTCTTATTTACAGATGAACGGCACGTTGCCCCTCGCACGCCATGTCTGAGTGACGTTCAGGTCGAGGTCCTAAATGGGTCATCCGATCAATCTAGATTGGGATGTCAGCACGCAGGAGGCACAGGGGATCAAGTAAACGAGGTACGGACAGTCACCTTTTCCACTTTTAATGGCCTGTGTTAGCCCGTGCAGCTAGACAAGTCATTTGTAGTGACTCATAAGTCCTTCCTACCAGTCTAATCAAGTTCTGCGTAAACGAAACGTGGGTATTTTACTGGGTCTACAAGTAAACGTTAGAGAGTCAATTGCCTTTCAACTTTTCCTTGTCTGTGTTGGTTCAATGGTACTGGACAAGTCATTTGCAGTGAGTCATAGTCCTTCTTCCTACCAGAGTAGATGGTGTCTAACATTGTTTTATGTGAATGAAGCGTTCATATTTTACAAGGTGTACAAGTTAACGTTAAAATATCAATGATCTTTTCCACTTTTAATGGCCTGTGTTACTCTTGTCCAGCTGGACAAGTCATTTGCAGTGACTCATAAGTCCTTCCTACAAGTCTAATCAGGTTCCTCTTAAGCGCAACGTCAATGTTTTACTGGGTGTACAAGTAAACGTTAGAAAGTCAATTGCCTTTTTCACTTTTAATGGCCTGTGTGAGTTTCGTGCAGCTGGACACGTCATTTGCAGGGACTCACAAGTCCTTCCTACCAGTGTTTGGGGTATTTAATTTTATTCTGTGTTGACGAAACGTCGATATTTTAGTAGGTGGACAAGTGGACGTTCTGGAGTAAAATGTTTTCCCCCTTTAATTCGATGTATTGGTCCAGTTGAGCCGTACAAGTCATTAGTGGTGACTTACTAATACTTTCCTCCAGAGTATGAAGTGTCTAATATTGTTCTGTGTTAACGAAATGTCGTTATTTCCCTTGGTATTCAGGAACGCGGAGTAGAATCCTTAAACTAAATTGCTCAGTAAAAACTAGGTCATTTATTCATTAACTGCTGAGGCAAGTTCTTACGCTTATCAGCTCAAACAAACACTTCTCCCTCGAAACTAAAATTATACATTAACATTTGTGTAATGTCTTCATTCTAGGATCTTCATCGGTGGCGTAATTTCCCCCCCGCAAAGTCGGAATCCATTCGTCACGCCGTCCCTCACTCCAGTGATATTGCTTTCGATGCCTCGTCGTGTGTTTAATTTGAAGATGGAAATTTTTGCAGCCTCGTCTTTTTAATTAAGCTGCAATTTGGGGATCGGCCAAACCACCTTCGATCACGTGTGTTCTGTTTGACGTTCAGTTTTAAGAAATTGATCCAGGGTCATCGCCAGTTTAATTGACCTAATTGTACTTTCGTGTTGAAAATCTCATCGTGAAAGTGAAGTTATCACATTTTCACATTAGTGTTCTTTAACGATGAAGTGCTCAATACGTCGGAGTTAAAAATTTCTCAGAATAGTACTTACCTCAGTTTGAAAATCGTTCATACATACCGTTATTTGTGCAATTCACTTTACATTTATAAATTATTGAAAAAAATTAATTTTCACGTACGTAAACCCGTGTTAAAAGACGAAAATAAAGTAACAGTGATAAAATGCTCCGCATACTCCACATTCTATTCCAAAGAAGGGAACTAAAGGGGATTGTTCTCGAAGAATTGGCTCCCCCTGAAGTACAGTAGAATACTCTATTGTGTCAAATCCATTGGCAGATACTTTCATTACTACGATCAGACATACTAACTACCACATTACTATCAGACACACTAACTACCACTATTGTTATCAGGCATAATAACTACCACTATTGCTATGATGCAATCAGACGTCCCAACATACTGCTCCTACCAGAACTGCTACCAGACCTCCTAAGAGACATCACCCATAATACCATTATACTAAACTCACCAACATGCAACCACTAGACCTTCACACACGCTCCTATTCACAATGGTACAATTGACGCATTGATTGTAGCGTACTGATGGGACGCATATCAATAATCTCCCACTAACATACCACTGTGACCAGACACACTAACATACCACTGTGACTAGACACACTAACATACCACTGTGACCAGACTCACTAACATACCACTGTGACCAGACTCACTAACATACCACTGTGACCAGACTCACTAACATACCACTGTAACCAGACTCACTAACATACCGCTTCCTATACAACAACTAACCACCAGGGTATATGACACTAGGTAAGCCAAACATTATAGAGGAAAATTCGTCCCAGTAATTCAAGTAGTACGATCCTTGATTTGAGTTGTGAGTAACCGAGCGTAAATGAAACTAATTTTCCTAAGCACAAGTTAGGGTTTACCCAGGGTGATATTTGAGAACCGACTGATTGGCACATTATAACTTGGATAAACATAATTTAACTAGGATAGAGACACCATAACTAGACAAACCATAATACAACTAGGATCGAAATATTACAACAATGATCGATACAATACAACTAGGATCAATGTAATGCACTAGAATCGACAAAACATAGCTAGGATCGACACAACATAACAAGGATTGTCATCAAACGACTAGGATCGACATGGTGCAACTAGGATTGACTCATTTTAACTAAGGTCGACATAAAACGACAATGATCGACACAATATAATTAGGATCGGCATCATTCGGCTAGAATCAACATTTTGCGATAAACATCAACGTTATCCTAGGATCGACTCAGTATAACTAGGATCGACAATATCCGACTTAGAGAGACATAACTTAGTTGCGATGGAACAACCAATATAACACGACTTTTTTCTAAATAAACGCAAGGTGACCCTAAGTTCAGCAAGATGGACTGCTCAGAGATATTTGGGTGGTGTGAACATTACATCGATCGACCATCACTTCGATTCGACTACATAGTACAGGTTTTGTTAGATGTTAATGTTCCGCTCAACAACTCGTCGAATTAATCTCGAATTAAAACAGAAGATACTCATTTTATGAATAATGAGTTTTACGAAGTGTGTGTATAATAATAAAAAAGCACACGGAGTAAATATTGTTTTCGATTTTTCACAGCATGAAATTCTTAATGAGGTGAAATTCACAGTATTATAGAACTTGGCAAAAACTGTCCCAAACGTCAATAGTTTGAATTTTTACAATTCTAATTTTTCATACTTTGTGTTTCGTCACTCATATACTTCACTCGCCTACTTCACTCTGCTACATTCTCCTATTTCTCGCATATACGTCCCTGACCTACCTCATTCCTCTGCTCTCACGTACTTCACTCACATACATCACTCACCTACTTCATTCCTCTACACTCACCTACTTCACTCATATACATGACTCACCTAATTCATTCCTCTACATTCACCTACTTCATTCCTCTACGTTCACCTACTTCACTCCCATACTTCACTCACCTACTTCATTTCTTTACGTTCACCTACTTCATTCCTCCACAATCCCCAACTTCACTCACCTACTACAACATTCACTTACTTCACCCTCCTACTTTGCTCACCCACTTTGCCCAACGAACTCGTTTCCCATACCGCCGCTCCCAGCACTTAAGTGGCCGGACCGACGGCATCACGCAGGTCGATGAGCCGTGATGGGGCGTTTTTTGTAGGTCAGGATGATCGGTGAACTTTTGCAGCGCTTGTTTGGAGAGCAGTGGCGAAGCGCCTTTGATCAGAGATGTTCAGCAGCATCGTTTGCATTCAACTGAGATTGGCATTTCAAAATCGGATGAATCAATGCAGGTTACGGCTATGCAAAGGTGTATCAGCCGCATATGTTGAGGAATTTGATGGCTTTTTCAATTTTGTAGGACTTTAACGTCTGTTTGAACGTCCATGGGAAATGATGTATGAACGTCGATTATATTTGCAGGATATTTGCATGTTCAAATTATCTACTTTTGGGCTTAATTCACTGTATGGAGACGAACGCAAACAGTTCGATTTAAAAAGAGAGGCAATTAAAGTGCTTGGCCTGTACTGCGTGCGGTTGAAAACTCAGATTTTATTTTATAGGCTGTCTATGTCAGAGAATTTGGATTAATAGGCTGCCAGTGTCAGCAAACTTAGATCTAATAAGCTGCCAGTGGAACAAAATTTGGTTCGCAAAGACTGCAATCCAGACTGTAAAATCAGCACCAAACGCAGCGATTGAAGCAATCCCTATTAAGAGCACAACTGTATTTTTCCTCAACACAATTCAGAACACTTACTATGAGGGCCACAATGAAATTCCTTCCAGAAGTGAATTTAAAAACTTGAACTCAAATAAAATATATACATTTACAAAATTTCATGGAGCATTTGCAGCAAATACATAGAAAATTTTCACTCAGCACTCGATAACATTGAATGCGGCTATGCACAGATAACATGAGAAGCTACAATACGTAGATCAAGTTCTCTTTTAGTCTTGTCTAACTCTTACCTGCTTTTAATTGACCATTTTGCCTTTAAATGACAGTTTCATTCATTTTATTTTTCCATGGATTGTTATTTATCAGTAAGTCTAAAGCTGCCTAATGTTCCTACTGTAATCCTTTTCTGATCAAAATTGCGATTGTTATTTTTTGTACAAAATTCCTGTTGCTCTGAAGAATTATTTCTGTATAATCTCACTTCAAATTACCTATATCTAATTACACGTAGAACAACATATGACGGTATCCGCGCGATTGATTTATAACAACTCAGATGAACTTTTTATGGATGTTTTTCCAGATCACCTGCAGCCACGTAAAAAAGTGCACACCTCCAAATTCTCGCTTGAACAAAACCTCTAAGATATTTTCGAACTCATAAATAACTTAATAGGTCTATCACAAAATCAAATTATAACTGCACCAGTACAACCGTTCTGCAACATATATACAATATTTGTATCTGCACGCCTCAGAATTCGACTGCAACAGTATTACCGTAGTGCAACATTCGTACAATATACGAACTTCTTATATTTGTGCTTTAGAACACTTGTTACACTTGTACTTATTATGTTTGGGCTTGCGTGATAAAAAAAGCTCTTTACGCAACCACAAACACAACAACCATCTCAAAGCAGCTAGGCCACTAGAACTTCTTCCATTCCAGCGTTCACAGGTCCTGGTACGTCAGGAGCTCTCGCGACGGAGGACTTGTAGTTCAGGGCTCTAAATGCGCACAGGTGGCTTGGGACTCGTCTTCTACAACGCACCTGTATCTTGCTGAGCATCTCCTGCTGCTGATGATACTGCTGCTGCTGCTGTTAAATCTACTGAAGCTGTTGCTGCTATTGCTGCCATTGAAATTGTTGCTGCCACTGAAACTGTTGCTGATACTGAAACTGTTGCTGCCACGGAAACTGTTGCTGCCACTGAGTTGTTGTTGCAATTGCTGCTACTGAAATTGTTGCTCCTGCTGTGCTTGCTGCTGTTGCTGTTACTAAAAATGCTGCTGCTGTTAGAGCTACTGAAGCTGTCGCTGCCACTGCTGCTCCTGAAACCGTTGCTGCAGTTGCTGTTACTGCTACTCCTGCCATTGATGTCGCAGCTACTATTGATGATGATGCTACTGCAGTCATTGCTGCAGCTCTTTCTGCAGCAACTGCAGCTTCTCCAGATCGATTTCTTTCGTAACGAAGTGGAAAAAGAGGATTCGTGACTTCCTTTCAAGCACGCAAACCAAGACAAGGCTATTCTTGCCTTTGTGTGCATCGCGTCCCTCTTACCTGCTGCTACTGTTGCTGATGCTCCTGCTACTGGTGTTACTGGTGCTGATGCTGGTGTTCCTGGTGCTGATGCTGGTGTTACTGTTGCTGATGCTGCTGCTGCTGGTGTTACTGGTGCTGATGCTGGTGTTACTGGTGCTGAAGCTGGTGTTACTGTTGCTGGCGCTGCTGCTGCTGGTGTTACTGGTGCTGATGCTGGTGTTACTGGTGCTGATGCTGGTGTTACTGGTGCTGATGCCGCTGCAGGTGTTACTGGTGCTGATGCTGGTGTTACTGGTGCTGATGATGGTGTTACTGGTGCTGCTGCTGGTGTTACTGGTGCTGATGCTGGTGTTACTGTTGCTGGTGCTGGTGTTGCTATTGCTGTTTCTGTCTCACAGTCACTGTTGCTTCTATTGCAGTTCCTGGAATTGTTTTTATCTGTGTGTCTGTTGCGGCTGTGGTTTCTAACTGCAGCTTTTGCTGCAGATGTTGCTGTTGCTGCTGCCACTGATACATCCGTTACTGCTATTGCTGTTATAGCTGTTACTGATGTTTTTGCTGCAGCTGTTACTGCAGTTGTTGCTGGAGCAGTTACTGTTTCTGTTGTAACTGTTATTATTGCTACAACTGTTCCTGCTGTTGTTGCTACAATTGTTACTGCTATTGTTGCCATAGCTGCTTCCCGCCAGTTCCGTCTGCTCTACACGAGCGACACCACCGCTTTAGAGCGTCGTGTTCTGCTCTGCAAAAGTACTCCAATTTGTATCGTTAACGCTTGTTGCAGTACAAGAACTGAATGGCACAGATTCTCACCCTGAAATTCCGTGCAAGGAAATCTGGGACGTTTTCAAACTCTTTCATTTAAGAGTGATTGCATTATTCTAGTTGTAGTTATAACGCGATGATGTGAAGCGTAGTTTTATAGTTTTAATTTTTTATCCAGTTAAATTTCATTGTAAAATGTGTGCGGTTATAATGCTGCATTGGTTTCGTATCAAATGATATTTAAATTAAAATATGTGTTATTGTACATCGCAATGCCTAATATACATTGTAATTACTACATATTCTAATGCATAGTTCGATCCTATGATTTTAATTTTCCGATTGTTTATAATCGTGATAATAAAAACACAACTTTAAAAACACAACTGTGATAAAAACACAACTGTGCTCAATACGCATTGCTTAGATCGCAGCATTCCCAATCTATTTCTTTCCTCTGGGCATCTATGATTTTGGCCGTCCATGTTTAGCTTTTGCATAGGGCAGCCAAAATAAGGATTCAACTGCGGAAAAGTCAGACGGGCTGATGACCTACATAGGTAACCCCTCACGCTTTGGTTTGTGATCACGTGTAAGTGAGGCCAAATTAGCTCAGTGTTGAGCTCTGTGCTCCTGTCAGATAGAAGCGCATCCATCCAGAACAACGCGCCTTCCCTCCGAGTTCCCATTGAAGAGACGCCGAGCGTCTCGGCTTGCGCTTCTACGCAAACTGCACAAGAAGAATGATGGACTTCTCTTGATGTTGGAGTCGACAGAAAAATTTGCAGAAATTAGAGCACATTTTGCTCGAAGAGTAAATTGCGTTTATGAGGCGGATTTGTACGTCGAAATCGAAAGCAACCAAATTAGAGCGTATTATGTTCGAAGAGTAAATTGCGTTTGTGCGGCGGATATGTAGGTTGAAATCGAAAGAAAAATTTGCAAAAGTTTGAGCGAGTTTTACTCGCCAGGTAAAATGCGTTTGTGCGTCAAAAATGAACGTCAAATTACAGCGTATTTTGTTCGAAGGGCTCGATGCGTTTGTGCGCTAGAAATGTACGCCGAAATCGAATGCAACCTTTGCAAAAAATTAGAGGAAATTTTTACTCGAATGTTAAAATGCGCTCGAGCAACAGAAATGTGGGTCGAAATCGAAGCAACCTTTGCAAAAATTGGAGCGTATTTTGCTCGAAGGGTAAAATGTGTTCGTGTGCCGAAAACGTTGCTTGGCTCTCAAACTCGGTATGGTGGGATTCAACTCGGTATGGTGGGATTCAACTCGGTATGGTGGGATTCAACTCAGTATGGTGGGATTCAACTCGGTATGGTGGGATCCAACTCGGTATGGTGGGATTCAACTCGGTATGAAGGGATTCAACTCGGTATGAAGGGATTTAACTCGGTACGATGGGATTCAACTCGGGATGATATGATTCAACTCGGTATGAAGGGATTCAACTCGATATGGTGGGAATTAAAAGTGCACAGAATATAGTTTTAATATGCCTTGCAAAGAACTCTCTGGAAGATTTATTTCTCAGTCAATTTTCAATTTTCGCCAATTAGTTGGAAAATGAAATGGTTCATTTAAATGCAATGACAACGTAAAAGAAGAATGTGATTATAGTTTGTTTTCATTAACGTTTAACAGAAAATAAATTAAAATTTTATATATGCCTTCCCTACATTGAGGCAGAGAAAGAATGCGAATTTTTAGGCTTGTGTGTCGACGAAAGAAACTCTCACCATAATTTTGCTGCCCGAAGTATATTAAGTCTTACTTTAACGAGAGCTTTGCACCCCATTTTCTCTTAAATATCTCTTACTATGGGGCCTATCTCTTATATACCTCTTACTATGTTATCTCTTACTATGGAGCATATCTCTTATATACCTCTTTCTATGTTATCTCTTACTATGGGGCCTATCTCTTATATACCTCTTACTATGGAGCCTATCTCTTATATACCTCTTACTATGTTATCTCTTACTATGGGGCCTATCTCTTATATACCTCTTACTATGTTATCTCTTACTATGGAGCCTATCTCTTATATACCTCTTACTATGTTATCTCTTACTATGGGGCCTATCTCTTATATACCTCTTACTATGTTATCTCTTACTATGGGGCATATCTCTTATATACCTCTTACTATGTTATCTCTTACTATGGAGCCTATCTCTTATATACCTCTTACTATGTTATCTCTTACTTTGGAGCCTATCTCTTATATACCTCTTACTATGTTATCTCTTACTATGGAGCCTATCCCTTATATACCTCTTACTATGTTATCTCTTACTATGGAGCCTATCTCTTATATACCTCTTACTATGTTATCTCTTACTATGGAGCCTGCGCGTGATCGGTCTTAGACGGCATTAGACTTGGGTAGCAATCCGATCACAGGCCACTCGACTCAATCCTGTCATCAAATTCTATTCTATACCAATCAATTCCGTCTTAAAGTCACAAATTTCCTATACTCCCTTGTGAAGAGGAACTTATGCCGATGCGGTGACTCGCTCAAAAGTAACAGCTTTTGTTTCGTAAATGTGCGAAAAATCACGAACAAACCCAAATTTAAAAACTCGAAACGCATTCAAAAGAACTTACTGAACTAAGTTACTCAGAAAATGGTGCGACCCAAAAATGAGTAAAAAATTTCGAACGAATATACATCTTAAAAACTTTAAATATATTTTCCTCCGTAATTTTTCGCTCATTTTTGGGTAGAACCGTTTTCTGAGTAACCTAGTTCAGTAAATTCTTTTGAATGCACTTCGAGTATTTAAGTGTTTTACAGAACGAAGTAACACAAAACGGTTGACCCCAAAAGCGCGCGAAAAAGCACGCAGGAATCCACTCTTCACTAACTCAAAGTGTATTGAAAATAATAACAGAAATAGGTAACCCAAAAAACGATTGACCTTAAGAAAGACGTGCAAATCCATACCTGAATAGCTCACAATGCATTGGAAAGGAACTAAGTACCACAGAAAATGGCTCAAGGTGCGCAGAAAACGACGTAAAATATGGAAGCGAAGGCCGAATATCGCTTTCCTTCAGGCGAAGTCAATGAGGGGTTTAACAATCAGCTCGGTGCTCTGTTCTTCCGGTGTTGCGTTGGGAAAATGCAGCACGTAATAACTCGCACGTCTAGTTTTTTAGGCAGGAGATACCGTATGTTTTTCTTTACTCTTCTGTTTAGAAAATTTGTTGAGACGAACTTTCAAAAACCAACGTTGGTCAGATAACAGTCATGCTACCACTCGGGAGGAACATCTGATGCTACTTCGTACCATTTTTTCCGGCAGGATACACCGCGTTCATTTCTGTGCACTTCTATTAAAGAGATATGAAGTTACGGACTTTCTGAAACCAACTTTGGTCAGACAACAGTCATGCTACAACTCCGGAGAAATATCTGATACGACTTCGTAGCATTTTTTCAGACAGGGTATGCCGTATTTCTATACACTTCCGTTATATAAGTTAATAAATCCTCAGTAAAACGATGAAGTGTGATGCAGTTCAGAAAACCTAAAATGTCTTCTTTTTCTTAACTTACGTAGGCACGGATTTATGATATATAGAAAGAACAATGATATATTACTCACATACGTAAAACATATAACAAGTAATTCCCCACATAACACTACTCTTTAAACGCTAACTTCGGGGCAGTGAGACAAGGATTCAAAAACAGCCTTATGCTCAATGCAAAATGCTGAGGCACTGCTATTGCCATCGTGCTGTGTGGAATCGAATTCGCTCTGATGAGTAAAAAATTAGAAACCACTCTCTCTGAACTAATTTTCCTGTAACTCACATGTCTCATAATCCATTAAAAAATGTCAGGTTGAGCCAGTAATAAAATAAATGGACTACATAAAAAGTTGAAATTAGTCATGTAGTGCATAAATACAAAAAATAATTCAAGGTACAAATGCAAAATGCTTGTATGTGTGCCCAAGAAAAGAGAAATCTACAGCTGCCGGCAGGAGGGTTTGGTAGCTTCCCCAACAGCCTTGTGACATTTTTATGTATGTCAAATACGTGACATCTGCCACATAAGCGAAACCTGCGTGAGTGTAGCGTACTTACTCGTGCTCAAATTACGCATTAATTTCTAAGCAAGAGGGCAACACATCAAATAATAATGATTGTGAACTTTTGGAAAGTACACGTTTGTGCAATATTACAATACTACGCTCTTAAAATGGTAAAATTGATTTCTTCAAAATATTGATATTATACTCAAAATTTGCAGTACAGAAGTAACGATACTGTGGGCAAAAAAAATCATTGCGGAAAGTAGAGTAATTATGTTCGAAAATTGCTCAGCAGAAGTAACTCAAAAAAACTACGCCATTGAAAATAGCACAATTAGTTACGAATATTGCTTTACTTTGCCCTAAAAATTCCATTTAAAAAAATTCGTTAAAACTTTGCAGGCGCCAGAGCGATCCACTTGATACGAGTAGAGCCTCACACAAGATATAGAAGGGAGAACCATAATTTTAACTAGACAAATTCTATTTAACGATCCTTGGCGGGCACCGTATAAGCAATTTTTCACCTTCATTCCATGAAATAAATATTTCATTAAATAAATAAATCCACATCCTTTGCAATAAACATTTGGTGCACTTCTACTAAACGATCCTTGCGTTCGTCACTATAAATATTATCGAGATGTTCTGTAGCACGATCCCTTGCGCTCTCCTCACAATGATTAATTTGGCTAATTTCTTGTAAACGATCCCTAGCGCGCTCCTCACAATAAATTTACCCTGGTGGGTCCCAGCTTAAAGAATATTGATTGGATCATTCGAGTTAGAACTAACTTTTCGTCAATTCATATTTTTGTTGCCAGAAAGGCTCGAATTTTCCTCCGAAATCTGTTCAAATTTTGTTCATGAATGCTGATGATGCGCCATTGTGACCTATTCTTTGATACACTTCGTATCTAACTTTTTTGTTTTTACGAGTAAAGTCAATTATTTTTCAATTTAAATGATTATTTTCCTACGAAGAATTTTCTGATTTTTCAGCAATTTTCATTATATTTCAATCGAGGATAAGAAAGTTCGCAGTTTCTTAACGGTAAATAGAAATGGAGTTTTTGTAGAGTATTGTGTGTATTATATATAACTAAAAATTTTCTTAGTTATTTTCAAACTTCTCTCCTCAAATGGCTTAAAAGCTTTCCAGTCACATTGATTGAACAAAATCAAACTGCTGAATTTCGAGTAAAATCACATGACTGATGTGTTGATCGTCCGTGGGAAGGTCTAACCTTTCACAAACTCTCTTTTCACTGAGCACATCATCAATGTTCATTCAAAGGGCACAACCATACAAACAAAAAAATGAGATTGATTCCTGTTTAATTTTCGATATTTACAAGAAATTATCGTTGAAGCGTATAGAAGGCATCGAAAATAAGTTATTATCGGAGGTCATCGAGTTACGTTAAGAAGCGTATTGAGTTCGTTCGTTTCACCGTGGACACTTTAGAAGCCATATCCCTGGCGGGGCTGCTGGGGAGCCTGGTATGAGTTCTGGGGTGGCTCGTACGAGTTCTGAGGAGCCTGGTACGAGTTCTGGGGAGCCTGCTGGCGGGGTTGCTGGTAGGAAGCCTGGGGTTGGGGCTCGTAGGGACGAGCTTCCCCTTCGTAGGTGACCTCAGCTTGGTATCCGTTGTGGTTGTCAGCCTTGTAGGTGACGATTTGGGTGCGGCCGTCGGGAAGCAGCACGCGGTATTCGCCGGTGGTCACATCGCCGTCAGAGTTGGTGTCGTGGGCGAAGTCGTTGCCGCTGTACTGGTCCTGGACGGCGTACGAGTACTCGAATGGCATGCCCTCCTGGAAAATAAACGTTTTAACTCATTAGAGGAAAGTTTAATCTTTGAGACACGTCTTCATCCTGGTAACCATGTGTTTGTCACAAAACTGCTCTTGGTCAGAAATTTTGATAAACGCAAGTAAAATACTTGGTGACTGACTCTTGCGTATGAGTAAACCTGAGATATGATCAAATTAAATACCAATTCGTTCCTCTTTCATAAGGCAATCGCGTATTTAGTTCAATAAATTAGTTTAGTTCAGTTTTCAAAAGGCTCGCCAACTATTTTGAGGAAAAACCATCTGAAGTCACGAAGTAAAGCATCACAAAACATATATCTGAAACCTTCGACTAGTAAGAGATTCTGAACAAAGTCTGGAGAAACAGCACCAACCAAAAGGTCTTCAAGTCCGGCAAACTGTGTCCGGTTTGCTAATGAGTCAGGCACACCAACGAATCGTAAGAGATCATGAACAAAGCTTAGGGAAACAGCCCTAACCAAAAGGTCTTTGAATCAGGTAAACCCAGTACGGTTTGTTCATGAGTCGGACTAGAAATCTCACCTCGTTCTCAGGCTCTTGGTAGGTCGGCTGCCTCTGGGAGTAGGATGGGCGGGGCTCTTGAGGAGGCTGGTAGGATTGCTGCTGAGGAGGCTGGTAGGATTGTTGCTGGGGTGGCTGGTAGGATTGTTGCTGGGGTGGCTGGTAGGATTGTTGCTGAGGAGGCTGGTAGGATTGCTGCTGAGGAGGCTGGTAGCTCGGCCGACGGTCGGGCCCGGCCATGGCGGCCACAGCGACGCAGGAGAACAGGACAACCTGCCCAAGTCATCATCTTCAATGGCCGCTGTGCCACAACACTGACCGCTCTATTTCAACAGTATTTATTGACCGTTCTATTACAACAATCTTCATTGATGACTCTATTACAACAATCGTGTCTTGGAAATATCGTTTCAGCTTTTACACCTCGACCTTTAGCTTTCTTCAATGAATGAGTGAAGTGAAATCTTAATAAGTAGAAGAAGTCTCCTTCTTACCACTTAGAAACCAGAACCAGTACCTTTGAATCATACGCTCAACTGGCACTCGAATTGCGCAAATTTTAGAGCACGCTAATTCTTAAAAGGAAAATTCTAAAAATATTAACGTTATTAAAGCCACGCACAAAACTCTATTGTTGCAAATTCAAATTGAACATGCTAAAATAACAGTTTGCTTCGTTGAAGTGGTCTCTACTCTGAGAAACAATAATTGCTTTCACTAAACCCTCTGTAACGCGACCCAAAAGCTCTTCAATTTTCTCGTGGAGAAAATATTGTTCTGAACATCCAACGATCGCCTGTTTGATGGTAGCAGCGACGTTAGATCTTCCTTCATGCTAATTCATCATGCCTATTTAAATTGGGAAGAAATTAATAACATAACCATTTTTTCTATCCCCAATGACACAACGCAGCATTTGGTTAGCCGTGATCATAGAATGTTATATCTCTACTAACGTTTCTCATGTGTGCCCCAATTCACAAGCCAGAATGTTGGATCAAAGTATCGTTGAATGTGTTTTTTCTTTGGTAAACGTGATTTACATTCACCGCACACAAGACGGTAAAAATTTTACTTTTCACTCCTTATCAGTACGACAGAATTAGCACTCTTTTGTGTTAGAATTTGTTACGATCTCATTGGATTATTTGAATTATTAGGCAGTATTAACGGAATGAACCGAGAAAGCTCACAGGCTCCTAGCCATTTTCTTCTGGAAGCATCATATTTAAATTCAAATAATGTCATGAGCAAGTAAATGCATAAAGATCTTTAGCAATACTCCTACACTCTCCAATTTACAATCGTGGATCTCCAACAATCTTTAGTTTTTATGATTTTGAATGTTTGCTAAAACTTCGTTTCGAAGATTTCACTCTCTTCTGCATCCTTAATGACTCCCATTCGTTATTCGACAGAACCGAACTTGAGGTAAAGATATTCGAATACATGATTTTTTTCTACCTTTGTATGTCAGAGAGAAACTGATGGCATAATAATCAGTTTTAATTTAGTTCATTGTTTTGCCTGAAAAAAATCATTATATTCATCATAAGCTTTATTTCATTTTTCTTCACAGAATGCTATGCTCTACAATGAGCTATTTTACATCAATAAATTTAATCAACACAGTACATGTAATTGAGATTTAATGTGGAATTTGTTTCAAGAAAAGTTTGCTTACTTTTCAAAAATAGTGCGGACTGACTGACTTATGGCAACTCTTTTAATATTTTACTCGCTCAATTTCACTTCTACTGAAATTTTTCAATATCGAAGAACGCTTTTCCTCACGTATGGGATTTATTTTCTAACATCTTGCAAACACTGCTACCATTGCTCAAAATATAGCTCGGCGAAAGCCAGAATGAATTTCTGGAATATGCTATCTAATTTTTTAATCGCGCACGTGGATCTTAGATTAAATCAACCACATGATTTCAAGACCAAAATTTGGGGATTGAAAATTATAAATGAACAATCTCTTAAAATTCCGAAAATTCAGCTGGAATGTGAATTTGTTGCAGCCCAAATGCAGCAACGGTAAGGTTATTTCTTTATATTCATGGCACGTTAATTCAATTTAAAACAATGAAAATACGTATTCTAACATTATGTGCAAAGATAGAGGACGCTAAATTTAGCCCTAAGTTTAACCGAAGAGCTCTCTTCATAAATAGAAAGTACTGCAACGCGTTCCATGAGAACCTACTTTTACCTATCATCTCTAAGCCTCAAAATTAATACATGAGGTTAATTTCTACAATCTCGGGATCTTCTAAACCCCACATTTAACTCAATCTACTACAATTTAATGCCTCGTATGGTCCTATAAAACCGCAGGAAGTTTCTCATTCAGTTCAAGCCAAAAACCCGCTAATTTCTACAAGCATGTGATCTAGCAAACACAGACACATTATACTTAAGAACCCAATTCGATGTCTTACATGGTCTTACAAACCCGAAAGAGTAACTCAACAATCTAATACAATCCCTTATATAGACCTATTACCACCGAAGGAAGTTCTTCCTTTGCGGCGAAACGGAAGCCTTCCCTCAGTGTGAACCTCTACTGCTTTCCTAGAAAGGAGAGCTCACCTTAGCGAACATGGTGCAGTGGTGAGTTCGAATGATGTCTGACACTGTGGAAGGGCTCGTTATATAGTGCAAAACCAGGGTCGTGGAGGGAGCACCGCCCCCTGACCTCGCTTACCGACGCTTCTTGACCCAGAATGACAGCGCAGGTCACACCCTCTGAGAACCACGGTCGAAACGAGGGCCAAGTGATGTTATGGTTCCCTGTCGATCGCAGCAGTTCCTCGTACTCTTTGCTTTTGGGGCCATCTGTGCAGCTCGTATGGAGATCATCCACTAACTTGGGCAGAAAGTTATGAAGACCTTCTTAATGGGTGATATTTGAATTTCCGGTTCAGAAATACTTTGGCAGCAGGATCCTCCTTAAATGTTGACGCTTAAATATCCTGCTCTGAAATACTTAGGCAGCAGGTTGTGAAGACCTTCTTAATGGTTGACACTCGAATATCTTGCTCAAAAATACTTGAGCAACAGGTTGTGAAGACATTGTTATCGGTTAGCACTTAAATGACCTTCTTTGAAATACTTGGGTAGCAGGTTGTGAAGACCTTTTTCATGGTTGACACTGAAACATTCATCTCTGAAATACTTGGACTGTAGGTTGTGAAGACCTCCCTAATGGTAAATGCTTGAATGGCCTGCTCTGAAATCCTTTTTGAAAATTGACACGTGGAGAACAGGTTTACGAATCTTAGCAGTTGTCTCATGAAGAACATGTTCACGAATCTTACCGAGCAGTTGGCTCACGAACAGCTTGCACGAGAACCTTTCAATACACTTGACCCTAAAACATCGTCTTCAGACAATCTTTCTGAACAGCTGGCGCATGCGCAGAATTGTTAGGCACAGCAAGTTCAAACAGATACTTAGCATTTAAGTAATTCTTTTATATCGTTAGAGCATTTTTAAACTATATTCAAAGGTATGGGCAGTTTTTCCACCACTACACCTTACACGAAAGCATTTAGCAGTCCTGCAACTTTTCTTATAATCAATTTACAAAAATCACCGGAACCCAAAACCAACTCTATGGTTAATTACCAGGAATACTTTTAAGAAGCTTTACTTTATAACTATTGAACATTTGATTGTTAACAGAAATTGAAGCAGTAAAACTGTCAAATTACAAAACAACTAAATTATGAAAAACATTTAAAACGAGAGGTGACAGGAAGCGATAAAGCTGCAAAAATGGTTACTGTTATGAGTAGATAACTGAAAGAATTTATGAGTTGAATAAAAAGATTAGCATTTAAGAGCACCTCGAATTTATGTCATAATGAATATCTAGCATTCGCTACGCTATATGAAAGTAAACCTATAAGTTCTCCAGAAATTCAGGACCTATAATCAATTTACGACTTGCAGGAGACATTTCAATACATGGAAGGCTCACTACAATAAATGTTAACCTCAGTAAATATTATCTGTCGAATTCAAATGTAGGACTTATCGTTTATTCAAGCTTTCGAAAAATTACTGGCGTCATAAACGCTATAAAAATACAATTTAAACAATTATTTTACCACAGGTGATACAGAGGTAGAATGTTTCTTAAGGCTAGTACACTACATCAGCATTGTAGTATTTTTTACCAGCATCAAAGTAATTGTCACTTACTTCAAATTTCTATTTTAATTTCTATCCCATTTTTAATATCCCCCAGTCCAATTTCCACACCGAGGTACCTGTGATTTTAGTCGTCCAGTACAAAGGCTGTAACACACTCTGGGAGGCTCTAATCTTAGATGTCACGACGAAAAATTGTGGCTGGGATTTGATTCAAATAATGGTAACGCACAACCGGTGCAGAAATAATCAGAGTACTGAAAGAAAATAGAGTACGATTGGGCACACGGATGAAATATCAATGATGCGCTGTACCTGAAAATGAAATTGCACATTCATACCAAGGCAACAACTGTGTTAACTGTACAGTGAAACAAAATTGAGTGCAAAAATCAAGGCAACAACTGCTCTGCAATGAAAGTTACGATCCATTAAAGTCAAGGAATGAAATGAAACCAAATGTTTCGGAAAATTTCCCACAATCAGCGCTCTATTCCAGCTGTAGGTAGCTCCATCGATGCCAGAGCCACAGAGACGGTGCTAAAATATTTCCCACATTTGCTATATTATGGTACAGAATTTCGTAGACGTTCAAGCTCTGCGACCTCTTTTGTAATATGGGATTAGAACCTTTTGAATCGCTGTGCTCTACAATATAATTCTTGAAATTCTCACACCTCAACGATTCAAGTATCTACTTAAACGTAGCAATGTTGTTATTATGTAGTCAAATGTAGTTTTTATTTGAATTCAACGTTGAAATAGGGAGCATTTGAACTTCTTTCCTCGCAATGAAGAACGTAGCGGTTTTATGGGCTATAATGCATAATTTGTGTGAATAAATACGCCCATCTCATTTCAAGTGCTTTTGTCGGCCACGTTTCAATACCAATATCCGAAAAATCAATGCAGATATCACATAATATTATTTTCAACTCAGAGCCTTTAACAAGAATTTAATTTAGCACACAACGACTCTTAGAATAACTGCAAATAAATTTCAATTTTAATCGCAGTTGAACAATTAATACCGAACTTTCAAGCGCTCGATACATCACTACTGAAATCAACGCTTTTGTATTTCATGGCACGGAATATGAAGCGAGAATGAGACAGCGTCCTTGACACAACAAATTCGTTACACCTCTGAACAACAATATAATTATTTTCGGTGCGATGTTTACCATTCAAAGCACTTGAATTCGCTGCTCAGTCCTTCTTTTGTTAACGATGTCCACGGTCGTCGAGAGCGTCTTGGTAAGACGACACAAAGACTGGAGCAGGATGCAACGAGAACAAAGCGGTCAGCTCTTTTGATTTAACGAAGCGTTTTGACAAGCCCGTGCTTCACGGCGGTTGCGGTCTCAATTGAAACGTTCCCTCGAGCAGCTTTGGACTAGCTTTCTCGTAACCCCCCTTCCCACAAATAAAAAATATGAATGAGAATTTGAGTTAATTTTCACGAACTTGATTTTGATGGTTGGATTTTCTAAAGCATAACTAAGGGATGAATGAGAATTTGAGTTAATTTTCACGAACTTGATTTTGATGGTTGGATTTTCTAAAGCGTAACTAAGGGATGAATGAGAATTTAAGTCATTTGCACGAACTTGATTTTGATGATTAGATTTTCTAAAGCGTAGCACATTCGATGTTTATGCTCCGTCTTCTAAATTATAATTTGAAGCATGATTATGTTATAAGAAACTGTAATTATTATCTACTTTGGCTTGGGTTTCCGTTTAAGTTGAGGCGTCGTGAGAAGATTTTGGAAAAAATCCAACTGGTCGTTTTTGCTATCGATGTTGAATTCATTAGGTCACCAACAAAGTTGATTGACTTTAGGTCAATCTCTAGTTCCTTGTTTCTTCAAACTTGAGTTAATCTGCCTTCGAAGTTACTAGTTAAAATTCAACCCATTCGCGAAAAATAAACATATTTTCAAACTGATTTTAAATCGAAAGACATGGGAGTCTATGAGTAATTTTTCGCATTTGCGTTTCTGCTTATTTCCTGCCAGTGGCGCTGCCCGCCAGTGAATTTTTGTACTTTTCATTTATGAGCAAAATTCTCACGACTTCTCAACTTCGTTGCAGAATTGTAAAGTTAAATATTCGTACAGACCAGCTAAATGCGCTGGAAATAACCCTCAACAAAATATATGAAGTCCATTTAGTTTTTACACGATGTGTAGACACTAAGATTTGTACACATTTATACACTCATTCAAAATATGACATTATAAAGTAGATAAAACCATTAATAAATGACAGTTGGTGCTTGGTAAAAACGATTCTTTCGAAACCCTTTTCAAACTTTTTCAAGCTTTTTACATATGATAAAAGGTGTTAAATTTTATACAAATACTTGCATCATAGTTACTTTTCAAACCTTTTTTTAAAAAATAAAGCAATGTAGTTTAATTTATGCTAGCTAAATGAGCTGAGAAGTTGATTATGTCGATGAAGAGACTTTTAGTCAGTGAATTAAGAGTAAAGATTTTTTTTTTATGTTCGGGAATATGTGCAGGAAGTCTAATGACAGAATTATTAAAAGTTTCGTCTTCATCAAAGTATTGTCTCTATCAAATACCAACTACTATTTATCAATACGTTTAGCTGCTTTATGATACTCTTACTTATCGTAAAATTTCGAATAATAAAATTTATCGCAAAATTTTGAATAATAAAATTAATCGTAAAATTTTGAATGACTTGTGAACGCGTGCAATTCTTAGTCAAATTCTAATTTTTTGCTGATGCCCATCAACACAAATAAATATTGTGGAGGAGCACTTTACTGCTACAAACTTTATAATTTCAAAATTACTTTGAAGTTTTATTTTCAATGCATTTTTTATTCTACCCAGTTTTCCCGTGGCCAACTTGTGTTAGCACTTAGCTTGTATTCTCTTTTGCAGAACTGGACTAAAGTTCTAGAAGCCCGCTTTGGATCCAAACGCCCCACACTCCTATCGTCACTAGTACTTAACTTTTCCGATTATAAAAATTTACATTTACAACGTTCTAGTGAGAGCGTAAAATTAATTTGTTATTCGCATAGAACATTTTTAACTCATTTCACATGTTAAAAAGATAGAAATTTGTTTCATGCTCAATCATGTTCCTAACTTTATATAGATTCCAAAAAATGTTGCTACCAAATTCGTGTTTTCATATTCTCGTTGGTTAAGATCTTCCTTTCTTTCTATTGTAAAAATCATTTATAACAGAATAATCAATCAATGCCTAATTATACAGTTTTGCATATGTGTGTTGTACGCTGGCTGAACTGGATTAGTACCTACGATGCAGAGGAGTAAACTATTTAAGTAAAACTCAGGTATATAAAATAAATTTATTATAGGAATAAAATATTTTACACGTCATTCCAAGTTTTTCCACTTTATAAGAGGCTCGAAAATTTTCATCGAATGTTTTTTAACATTTTTGTATACAGAAAAGTTCAAAAATAAAAATATTACATATCTTTCATGTAGACAGTCTTCCTGCACATACACACCTTGTAATCGTCAAGGGAAGTGTTCTGTCCAGTCACGCTTGTAGAAACAAGTTTTTACGGCTCAATTATGGCCATTACAGGAAACTGCCAAAACTGGACACTTAAATCACGAATTTGATGAATTTTTGTTGAATATTTTGAATAAAATCGACGATCACTTCCGTCATTCAAGGAATGTTAAGATGGCCGAGCCCATCGCTCCAGTAAACTGGAAAGAATGTAAAACTTCCAGGAAGCCTAAAAACCTCATTTTCTTCACTCATTCATATTTCCTAGATTGAACATTTATTAAACATGGTTGAAGTAGAAAATTCCAGCGTTTGCTCTAGAATGTGTCGATGTACACAGAACATACAAAGTATGCATCTCGAAATGAGTGACAATTTTCATGATTGTAACATATTACAAATGTAACACATAAAATGCATCATGAAATGTGTTACAATTTGCATGATTTTAATACAACGAAATCATCTTAGCATATTACAATGAAGGTTCTTGAACCTATTTCAAGCAATTCATTAGTGCAACAATCCCTAATGCCTATTCAAATTCATCAATAGAAAAGCTTCCAAAAAAGGAAAGGGACATCTGCATGAAATAATAGCGCGTTTTATGTGTGAAATAATACCTCCAGAAAAACAATACCAAATTCACATGATGAACATGCAGCAGCAAATATTTCCTATGAACGATAAATGACACGAATGGTCACCTATAATGCTATTAATCTATGTATTAGTGCTACTCGAAATCACACCGTGAAAATTATTCCTTTTGTCATCAGTACGACTTTAGTCATTAGTACGAGCTGCAAGGATTAGAAATTCATGAACCTGTTGCACTTAGCTCACGCACGTTAACACTTTAACCGCGATTTGTTAGGCTGAAGTTTAATTTTCAACTCAAATTTAACGTCAACTTTAGCAGGCAATTTTGAAAATAGCAAACATAAACTGAATCACACCTTCATATGGCTTTCATCAAGCATTTTTTACTTAAAGTTGCTCGCATTCCTACAACGTTAAGCGGCCCATAGACGATAAATTTTATTGTCAATATAATTGACAATGATGAATATTGACAATTTAATTGATCGTATGTGTGCTTCATTAACGACCGTCAATTAATTGACTTTGTGGGCAACAAAAAATCTCATCAATATATTGAGTCAATGATATTGACAATTAAATTGATCGTCTATGGGCCGCTTTAGCTCAGAAACAAATACGCCTCGAGGGGTGCGACCCGCTCCCGACACTCGAAGGTTTTGAGACACATCAAAGCGGGCATCAGCAAAACGAGCGTGTGGGGTCTGTGATTGAAAGCTTTCCGTCATGGTGGCCTGCGTTACGCCACGAGGTGCGCAGGAAGCCGCTCAACCCTGCTCTCTCTGACCCAGTTCGGGGCGATCAGCGCCGTCGAGATGGCGGCCAACCGGACTCGAGATTGTGCTTCACGCCTTCGTTCGTTACTTCTTCTCATTGAACGATTAAAGTTATTTGAAAACGGCTCTTAGTTCCAAATGGAAATGCGTTCGTTCAATCCTTCTTTTCGTTGAACGATTAAAGTTATTTGAAAACGGGTTTTGTATAATTTTTAAATCAATCAAAGAAATGGAATCATTACTTCTCATTGAACGATTAAAGTTATTTGAAAAGGGCTCTTACGTTACTTACACACTAATCGAAGAAATGCTCCAGCGTTAGCTCATTATTTCTCACTGAACGATTTAAGTTATTTGAAAATAACTCTCATGCTTCTTGTAAGCTAATCGAGAAAATGAGCAAGCTTCTGCCGTAAATATTTTAGTGTCGCTATATGTACTGTACATTCTAAATTTAAAATGACTTCAGTACGGCTCTAAAGTTGCGTGTAGAGCTAACCGTAGAAATGGACAAGTGAACTATCTGGCTATTTCCTATGGCCAAATTATACCATCGTTCTCTATGCTGTGGTTAAGAAAGCAGTGATTAAGGAAGTGGTGAACGAAACTGGTTAGTCAACTTTCTCTGAAGAATCAAAATTACAGACGAACCCCGGGAAAATATTACTTGAAAAGCTGATTTCAAACTGAGTTGTATGCAGATTTTTATAAAGAAATGATCATTAGGACCCTACGGCTTGATTTTCTAAATTTGTAAACATGGACTAAAGAATGAGTCCAAAATCCGTTTCTAATTAATTGGATAGGGCACTCGTTAAAAATATTAATCCAAAATTTTAAGGTACTCTATGAGTATTAAAACAAAATAACAACTTAACACATTAACGGTTCATTGTTTAATAAAAATCTTGACCGGCTCCTGTACTGAAACAACGAGAAACTTTAGCGGAATAGGAAGCGATTGATCAGGGTTGAAACTTGGTGACTCAAGGGGCATTGCACTCCATTGGCGTTTTCTAATTTAAATTCTAATAATTTTTATTCTATTTTAATTTTAATAGTATTTTAGTAATTCTGTTTAAATTTTAACTCTATTTCAATTTTAAATCTATTTTAATTTTAATTCTGTTTTAATTCAAATTCTTTTTTTCGCTTTTTTGATGAGTGATTGGGCCCCACTTTTTTGCTTCAATTCAATCCATATTTCTCTATTTTGTTTTTGGTGCTCCATTGCCTAATTTTAATTCAAATTCTATTTAAATTCTCTTAATTTTAATTGCAGTTTAACTCTACTTTAATTCAAATTCAATTTTCAATTTTTTGGCAAGTGATTGCACTCCACTTTTTTACTTCAATTCAACTCCTATTCCTCATTTTTATTTTTGGCGAGTGAAACATTTCTGCCCCGCAGGCAGCGCTACCCACCCATTACCATGCGCAAACAGCCGAAAAATTTACGCCCGTCTGAACACTGAAGTTCCGCCGTCGATTTCTCCTTCAGTTTTAAAAAGAACTCTCAAGTTCACGACATCTACGAGACTTATTATCTCCGCTTGCAAAGAGGTTGATTGACGTTTCGTTCTTATCTAAGTTGGCCGTAATTTGCGGCTCTTTAGGCCAGAGCGCACCACTCTCGTAAATATGCTGGGGAAGACGACCTCTGGGAACGAAACTTGATGTTGATAACATCATTTGAACGTGAACACTTGGGGGTGAAAAAAGTATTTTAATTCTTGAACAGTTGCGGCCTTGCATCTGACTTTAACACTAACAAAGAATAAGGTAAAGTTATTTTTTCTTAACCTACATTCCTTTGGCAATGCGAGTGATGAAAATTATTTTAAGTTGTTTTGAAAATTTAGTGTTGAAATAGGCATTTTAATTCTAGAACAGTCGTAGTCTCGTATCTAAGTTTAACACTATCTAAGAATAAGGGAAAATTATTCTTAATGAACCTACATTCCTTGGGCAATACGAGTGATGATAACCATTTTCAGTTGTTTACTCTATTCTCAATTGCATGATCCCTCCCAGATGTCCACCTTAAAAAAGTGTCGAAAATTTGGGTTTTACAAACCAATGAACCTACGAATAGTTGGAGACAAATAGCAGTTCACACTACCATAAATAGTAATTTACCACGGACATCTGACTTATCCCTCTCATACTGGAACTAGTTTTGTCGAGTTTGATCATATTTCGAAAAAAGAGTATGAACTATGTTCAAAGTTTTTCATATTTCATAGACATGAAATGGTGCACTCAAGGAGGTAACGAGTGGTTCACTCAATGAAGGTAGTAAACGTGAAACATCAAATAATCAATGCTCTAGGGAGTTTGGATTCGAACTTCTCAAAAGGAATGGCTCACAGCAAAAAAAGTCTCTTGAAAGAATTAAAAAAGTTGCCTAAGTTCCCGAGGTACATAATTTTACACCTCATTTTCAGATTATCCATTCTAATTTCTTCCAATGAATAATTTCCCGTTTCCACTAATGCGAAAATTAGATTAATAACAGCGAGCAGATTATCGAAGGCGTTGCTGCAATGCAAAGGAAATCGTATTGAAGAGCGATTTGAATACGCAAGTGAAGCCGTTGAAAGCCACTAATGACTTAATGTGTGAAATTAGACCACGTGTTCCCCTCCAGTGATTTCCTCGTTTTTAATTTTTAAATCAAATCGTCATAAAAGAAAATTGCGCTCACTAAATGCAATTCCTGCTAGTGTATAATCTTTGCAAGTAAAAAAGCTTAGTCATTTAATACAATGAAAGCCTTTCGATCTACTGCTCGCGGTGACTAGACACGTGAAATAAAACATGCCACTCAAAACACAATCTGCTCATCCATTGGGTTTCATCATCTAAAATCGAATTAAAAAATGCAAATAAAAATTCCTATTGTTTTTTACCTGGCACTCGGGAAATGGCCGAGTTTGTGAAAAGAAAAGGATCAGGGGTTTAGAACCAGTTGAGATGACGCGCTCTTTGTCACATGGGACACGCAACCCATAGCAAACGCAAAAAAAAAAATTATTTAATTTTTAAAATAAAAATTGTCAATCATCTCTAATCAGAATAAATAGAATTTAGCGAAGCATTGTGGGTAGAAAAGTTTATTTCACTTACTCAGCTAAAAAGCTTGAGCACGACTTCCTAACTTCAGGCAATATACTTTTGTTAGCTTGATTCAGACACAGTTTCATGTCGGAAAATGATCAGTGAATTACAATGATTGGGTGTCCAATTCTTGGAGAAAAGCAATCGGAAAAAGTTAGTGAACAACTCAAGCTAATTTTCTAATAAATCAAGTAGGAAACAAATTTAATGCGAAAAAAAATAAATTGGAAACAAATTAAATATAAAACAAACTAAATGGAAAGCAAATTATATAGGCACAAAGTAAATGGAAAACAAATTAAATGGGAAACACATTTAATAGGTACAAATCGAATGGGAAACAAATTAAATAGGTACAAATCAAATGGGGAACAAATTAAATAGGGTACAAACTAAATAGGGAAGAAACATCGATAGGTTCAGGTAAAAACAGCCCTACAAAAACATTAAAAATTCATGTCTGAATTTATGTATTCACTGAAAACATTGCGACGAATAATTTGCATTAACCAAACGATTCCAGTGACACAAAATATGCTGCATCACTCAAGTAAACATTTAGATGCTGCAATTTCCTCAACTACGAATGAAAATGTCCAGCTGCCGCGTAATGAATCGAAGAGCAGGTTCTTTTAGACATGAGCAACAGGGAGAAAAAGTAAATTTGTTATTACATGCGATCTCAACTGAAGGTAAATTGAACAGAGGGTCAAACATTTCTAAATTCACCATAGAATAAATTTCAATTAAATTAAATAGAATGTTGAATTTGAACATTCCCCTAAACTAGTCGCTTAAGAAACAATTTTGAACTTGAGATTAAGCAAGTCCTGAACAGTCACTAAACTAAAACAAGTCGTCGAGTACCAATATACGATCGGGGAATCTACGCATGTCCTCAACATTCCTGAAAACATATTCGCAGAAAAACAATCTATGAATGGGAGGATATTCAAGTTCTTAACATTCCCGGAATGTGTGCCCAGAGTAACAATACTTAAGGAAACTACGTAAATTTATAACATTCCCTCCCACAAGTTCCCAGAATAACAATCTTTGATTGAGGAAACTGCTCAAGTTCTCAACATTCCCTGAAACAAATCCCCATGAATATTATCCGGTTGGGGAAAATGCGCGAGCTCTCAACATTTAATGAAATCAATTCCCATGAAAACAATCATCGATTGGGTTAAACTACGCAAATTTCACCATTCCAAGAAACAAATTTCTGGAGTAACAACCTTTATTTGGGGATAATGCGTAAATTCTCAACATTCCGAAAAACAAATCGCCGAAGTAACGCAAGTTCTTAGCATTCCATGAAACAAATCCATATAAAAAAAACAATCGGTTGGGGGAAACTGAGCAAGACGTCAACATTCCATAAAAGAAACCCTGGAGTGACCATCTTGAGTGCACGGACAATCGGAGCAAATCGTCGGAATTTCGGCCCAGGGCACAAGTGCGCCGCTGCAACCTTGCCTGCCGCAACTCAGTGATGCTCGACGCGATGTGCGTTAATGCCGCAGTTCACCTTCACCACTAATGGCTAAACTGCTCTAGTAAAGCGACCAGACTTGAAACCGCGCTCGAAAATAGACGGCAGTGACTGAAGAATGTGTGCTAAAGAGAGTGGTCGCAAAATTCGGGTGTGTGAACGTTCCGCTGAATTAAAGTGAACTTTGTTTGTTTGTGGTCAAGATACAGCGAAGACTGCATGTAGCGTTCACCCTTATTTGTATGCGAGGGAAATGCCTGAAAAGGAAAGAGTGAAGTTGGTTGTAGTAATGAATCGCGAAAGTGTGATGTTTATTTCATGACGTCTGGGAAGCTATGGAAATTTCTTAATGACTTAGAAAATAGAAAAGTTTCGTTAGGAGGACAAGTTGCTAATTACGTTAGAAAAAATAGGTCACAGCACCCTCTTGCAAACACAAGTTAATCTAACGCGATATCCAACAGATGAAAGAGAATGTACAGATATCACCGACAAATTCATTTAGCTTCATATCATCAAAAGCCTTTAACTCAGCTTTTATAATTAGAATTATATACTTTTGCTTCTCCCCGTAGAAACTCGTTTCACTCACAAGTATAGGGTGCGGCAGTCAATTCTGCATTTTCGTGAAGGATGTGGAAGCTTAGAATGCAGGATTGGCTGCTGCACCCTGCACATCGTGTGCACGTACCCGTTTTGCATGCTTAGCTGCCTTTCTTGAGTTGGGTTATTTTTGCAACAATTCCATTTTCTCCATTAAGCATAAATTCATATTTCTTCACTCTAGCGAGCCTTGTCTGTCTAAATATGCTCTGAAGTTTGCCAACCAGCTATACAGCAAAGTTTGATTACAAGCAGTGTTTTTCATTTAGTATCGGTAATAAATTTTAAAAGACTTATAACACAAACATTTGACTTAAAGTCAAATAGTAAATACAAGTTATTCAAAGCTTTGCCTTGAAAAGGCTCTATTCCGGTGACGTAATCCCTATTTCAACGGCAACACAATACTTTTCTAACTTTGAATCGTTCCTCTACCTTTGAGAGCTTCGCTTCATCAATGCTCTCATTCAAGTGTCGCAAATTAGCTTTAAAATGGGTCACAGTGAATAAGTCAACTATTTCATTTCTCTGAAAACACAACAACATTGCAGAAACAGTTTTTATGGAGATGATTAATCATTATCGAAGAGTCACTTCTTGTTTATTAATTGCAGAATTTTTTTCTATGTTGTGAAATCTTGTGGAATCCCCTACCACACCGCTCTACCATTTATTATATCTGAAGAATTATCCGTGGTCAAAGAACATATTATATTTAGAACATGGCCTCGTAAATCTCATTGACCAGAAATCCGTCAGTAAATATGATGATGAAAAATCTTGCACGGTCGAAAGACGCATTATACTTAGAACATGACCGCTTAAATCTCGTTGACCAGAAAGCCGTCAGTAAATATGATGAAAAATCTTCCACTGTCGAAAAACGTATCATATTTAGAATATGACAGCTTTAATCTCGTTGACCAGAAAGCCGTCAGTAAGTATGAGGAATAGCGGAGCCCATTATCTAGACTGGAGGTTGATGAGGACGTGTGGTCACTGGACAGGGGCAAGATTTACAAATATTAGGTGTCGTGGCTGCGGTGCAGCGAGCATCGTAAGTCAACTAAGGCAAACTTACGCTGCAAGCTGTAGAGCTTAGATAATATGAATTGTCTAAACCCAAGCCTCACTATCCTGAATTTCAAGGTATTTATGTCTTTGAAGTGGTAAAGTTATTACCGTTGAGTCAAATGTGACTGCCAGCTGTAGAGCTACAAAGACGTAACTTATCTGCAAATCAAGCCTCACGAGCCTGAATTTCAAATCATTTACGCCTTGAAAGGGCTCAAGTTAGTTCGTACATCTGCTGATAAGAACTTACGCTGTCAGCTGTAAATGTATAACGACGTAAATTGCTTGAAAATTATGCCTCAGAAGTGTCCAACTTTTTCTTATCATTGTATGAAAAAAATGTCATTATATTATTAGAGTGTAATAATTTTCTTCGTAATATTTCTCAACAATTACGTGTTTTATCATTCCCTGATGAATTTTAATTGCGTGTTTTAATTTACGCTTCATCAAAAATTAAAAAAATTGTACCATTTATATTTTCTTGGCCTATTAGCCTCCTTAATTAACGAGCCGAACATTCTGCCTGTCAACCCAAGTCAAAAAAAGTATGATTGTCCATAATTACTTTTACTCTTATTTTGTTTGGTAAAAAAACGTTCATGGAAGTTTTCCCAAATTACGCACGTCATTTCCGGTGACCGCGTCGAAATCTATGAGCCAACTTCGCCCTAAGGAAGGAAGTATCTCTTATTCATACTCTCAAGGACGTTAAAAAAACTTACTCTTTTTAACGTCAAGAATTTGCTCGTTTAAAAAGCAACTTGCTCCTCATAATTTGTACACCTTATTCGAAGTTTTTTAAAGTTTCATCAAAATTCCATCAAAAGTTTGAGCTTGAAAGGTGCTCTTCCTATGAAATTAAAGGACCAAATCTGAAGTACCGAGACAACATCTCGTTTAAAAATGCGTTCAAGTTGTCCATAGAAGAACCTTCAACAAAAAACTTTTACAAGTTTCAAGCATGTCGCGAACTAACGGTTTTGGCAGCTAACAATTCTCTAAAAAACATCCAAGTAACAGCTCGTGTTCACTGCAAAGCCAAGTTTCCGTTTCATCAACAAACAAAGCTCTTCTTTCTCACAGGAGCCATCTTGATATGTGAGGCCAGAAATTGGATTCCGAATTTAGAAGGGAAAACATTAGCAGTTCCTTGAACTCGTTGCGCGTCGCACTTAGAGAGCTGCACCTCATTGTCAGTGTCGTCAGCAGTCTGCTGATGGGGGTGTCAGGGAGCCAAACGAACTTGAACGCTTATGCGTAGAATATTGTTCTACGGAACACGTAAAACGAACTTGAGCAATAACGCGTAGAATATTGTTCTACGGAACACTTAAAACATACTTTAACACTTATGCGTAGAATATTCTTTTACTAAGCACGCAAAACGAACTTGAACATTTACGCGTAGAATATTGTCCTACGAAACACGTAAAATGAACTTGAGCACTTACACGTAGAATATTGTTCTACGAAAAATTTAAAATGAACTTGAACACTTACGCGTAGAATATTGTTCAACGAAACACGTAAAACAAACTTAAACACTTATGCGGGAATATTGTTCTACGAAACACGCAAAACAAAATTACGCGGGAACAAAAACGCTTACGTGTTCTCAGAAGCGAACTATTGTTCTAGGGTTGGTAGAGTGAGTAGTTACGGATTTCCGTCGGAGAGTTTGTTGCGGCTCAGAGTGACCAAGCACACATTCCAGTATATTCTTACCTGAGTCATAGGTTCGAGCTCATATGGTTGACCAAGTGCTCATCCATACGAGAATGTATCAGAATGTGCGAGTAGAATGATTTTCGTAACTAATTGATGGATGAAATATGGAGGCATCAGGGGTTGACTTCATTTCATATACGTTTGCGAAGTGTCTCTATTGCAATAAGGCAATACCAATAACCTTCAACACTTGTAAGATGAGCTGCATGATTTCAACCCTACCCCATTGTCCAGTTTTTTCTAAAGTTGGGAAGTGAAATTGTAATCTAAATTGAGATTGTGCAGTGTGGTGTAGAAGTTTCATTTGCTCTCTTTTCCATGGTTCGTCTTAGTCATTTATCTCTGGAATGAATGGATCCCAAGCTGTTGTGATGCAGCACCTAATCCATGAGTGATGAGGTGTGAGAATCAGTGGTGATGAGGAAGATGATGATATATTGATAAAAGATATAATGATGCATTAGTGATAATAGATGTGATGCTGTTGTAACTAAAGGCCTGATCCAGTAGTAACGAGCGATTTGATGATACATTGAAAGGAAATCTCTTGCACTAATGATGAGGAATCTAATACAATAACAATAACTGAAGCTCACCATACAACCACAGTACTTCACTGACATCGAGAGCAACTTTTCCGTTTCGGCTCATGCTATGGGACTCAGAGATCAAAAGTTTTATCAACCAGATGACTTGATGTAAATGACTATCAGTTAAACATTATCTATTTCTACCCAATGATGAACTTTGTTTGATATGCAGACCACGATATTAATCATTCTAACCAGATAACTTCAATACATGCCTCTATGATGAAATAGCTGTCTATTCTGAATCCTTTCCGGGCTGAATTTTTGTTTGTACCGGCACAAAACCAGTGCCCTTAACACTCTCACCGCTTTTCTGCAGTTGTTGATGGTTGGTTTGGTTAGGTTGTACGTAGCAGAATTGGAAAATAGACTTAACTGCTCGTATAAAATTCTATCATTCCAGAAATGTGAAAATGTAATTGCACGATCACATTACACCTCGTATGATATCATTAATTTTTTGTTGAATAGGTAACGAAACAGATCAAATTACATTCATTTATACCGGTGCGTGAATGAACAATTTACCATATGGTACACTTATGTTCCAGTACGCTGGAAAAGTTAAACTGGCACTGGCGTCAGGTTGTCACCGACATCACAATGTGGAGGGAACCGACACCCAGGAGTGAACTTCTTAAACACTTTAAAGCACAAATTTAATATGAATTTACTTGTTTTAAATTTGCTTTCAGAAATCTATCTGAAATTTTATTTGGTCAGAAGTAAGATCATATGGGTGTCAAATGCATAAAGGATTCATGTCAAATGCATTATGGATTCACTGAGCCAAACATTCCCTTCTACCAGACGACGTATGTTCCCTCAACGGATTCCAACTGCATATTCTAAGTTAGCCGTTCTGCCAATCGACGGCATCAATTTAACTTTGATGGTTCTAGAATACAAAGACACCAGACGACACATTTTTCCTCAAAGCATTCCCACTGCATATTCTAAGCCAGCCGTTCTGCCAAACGACGGCATCGTGGTGACTTTGATGGTTCTAGAATTCAAAGAGAGTCGTTAAGGTCTCCGTATGAAGGAAGGAAGCTCCTCCGATGTCTCATGAGGAATGCCAACTCCAGGCTGAACTTCAACCTGAAGTTTCTTACCTCAAGTTTATTTGATACAAACAACTGCAGGCTCATTCAGAGCAGGTAATGAGAATTTTATTGGATCGTGTGAGCTAACTCGAGTTCATAGAAAATCAGAGCAGGTAATGAGAATTTTATTGGATCGTGTGAGCTAACTCGAGTACATAGAAAATCTGGAGCAGATGTTTCCTATTAAAGCTGTATTTCTGAAGCAGGGAAGGGCTGCGTAGAAAAAAAATTTCCTCGAGAAATGAAGTTCAAGAAAGGCAGTGCGGTTAGATTAAGATCATAGAAAAGGAAATCTCGGCTGCCTTTAGATCCCATAAATTCAATTACACTGTTTGAGTTCGATTGAAATCAGATTCCATTGCCTTCGATGTATCACAAAAAAATGCAGAAATAAAGAACGAAGCTGCATTTTTCGAAGAGCATCCATTCACATTGAAGGTCAGATATTTTACGCTGTGTTCTTCTGCTCATACAGAGACACTTGTGAAGGAGGTTCGAAGGAATATAAACAACATTATTTACAAATTTTCTCCTTGGTTTCAATCAAATCTCAATAAGAGTATCACTTTGTGAGGAATGCTAGTGATCCTGATTATCCATGACCATAGATTATCCAACACAGATTTTCCAACACAAACCCACTGTGGTAGCTCTGATAGTCGGGGTCGCGGAATTTTCTATTAACCTGGGCTGCGCGACTCCCACTTCCAC